>JAUIMM010000580.1:0-121536 GCA_031769625.1 Taudactylus pleione | reverse complement strand
GGGGGGAGGAATAGGGGGAGGACAGGAGAGAGACGGAACAGTGATTAGGGGGAGACAGGAGAGAGATGGGACAGTGATTAGGGGGAGACAGGAGAGAGATGGGACAGTGATTAGGGGAGACAGGAGAGAGACGGGACAGTGATTAGGGGAGAGGAATAGGGGGAGACAGGAGAGAGACGGGACTGTGATTAGGGGGGGAGGGAGATAGGGGGAGACAGGAGAAGAGAGATGGGACAGTGATTAGGGGGGAGACAGGAGAGAGATGGGACAGTGATTAGGGGAGAGGAATAGGGGGAGACAGGAGAGAGACGGGACTGTGATTAGGGGGGGGAGGAATAGGGGGAGACAGGAGAGAGACGGGACAGTGTTTAGGGGGAGACAGGAGAGAGATGGGACAGTGATTAGGGGGAGACAGGAGAGAGATGGGACAGTGATTAGGGGGAGACAGGAAAGAGATGGGACAGTGATTAGGGGGAGACAGGAGAGAGACGGGACAGTGATTAGGGGAGAGGAATAGGGGGAGACAGGAGAGAGACGGGACTGTGATTAGGGGGGAGGAATAGGGGAGACAGGAGAGAGACGGGACAGTGATTAGAGGAGAGGAATAGGGGGAGACAGGAGAGAGACGGGACAGTGATTAGGGGGGAGGAATAGGGGGAGACAGGAGAGAGACGGGACAGTGATTAGGGGGGAGACAGGAGCGAGATGGGACAGTGATTAGGGGAGAGGAACAGGGGGGAGACAGGTGAGAGATGGGAAGGTGATTAGGGGAGAGGAATAGGGGAAACAGGTGAGAGATGGGGAACAGTTATTAGGGGAGAGGAATAGGGGGAAACAGGAGAGAGACGGGACAGTGATTAGGGGGAGGACAGGAGAGAGACGGGACAGTGATTAGAGGAGAGGAATAGGGGGAGACAGTGGTGAGAGATGGGACAGTGATTAGGGGAGAGGAATAGGGGGAGACCGGAGAGAGATGGGAGAGAGATTAGGTGAGAGGAATAGGGGGAGACAGGAGAGAGATGGGAAAGTGATTAGGGGGGAGGAATAGGGGAGACAGGAGAGAGATGGGAAGGTGATTAGGGGAGAGGAATAGGGGGAGACAGGAGAGAGATGGGACAGTGATTAGGGGAGAGGAATAGGGGGAGACAGGTGAGAGATGGGACAGTGATTAGGGGAGAGGAATAGGGGGGACAGGAGAGAGACGGACAGTGATTAGGGGAGAGGAATAGGGGGAGACAGGAGAGAGATGGGACAGTGATTACGGGGAGACAGGAGAGAGACGGGACAGTGATTAGAGGAGAGGAATAGGGGGAGACAGTAGAGAGACGGGACAGTGATTAGGGGAGAGGAATAGGGGGAGACAGGAGAGAGACGGGACAGTGATTAGGGGAGAGGAATAGGGGGAGACAGGAGAGAGACGGGACAGTGATTAGGGGAGAGGAATAGGGGGAGACAGGAGAGAGATGGGACAGTGATTACGGGGAGACAGGAGAGAGACGGGACAGTGATTAGAGGAGAGGAATAGGGGGAGACAGGAGAGAGACGGGACAGTGATTAGAGGAGAGGAATAGGGGGAGACAGGAGAGAGATGGGACAGTGATTACGGGGAGACAGGAGAGAGACGGGACAGTGATTAGAGGAGAGGAATAGGGGGAGACAGTAGAGAGACGGGACAGTGATTAGGGGAGAGGAATAGGGGGAGACAGGAGAGAGACGGGACAGTGATTAGGGGAGGAGAATAGGGGGAGACAGGAGAGAGACGGGACAGTGATTAGGGGAGAGGAATAGGGGGAGACAGGAGAGAGATGGGACAGTGATTACGGGGAGACAGGAGAGAGACGGGACAGTGATTAGAGGAGAGGAATAGGGGGAGACAGGAGAGAGACGGGACAGTGATTAGGGGAGAGGAATAGGGGGAGACAGGAGAGAGATGGGACAGTGATTACGGGGAGACAGGAGAGAGACGGGACAGTGATTAGAGGAGAGGAATAGGGGGAGACAGTAGAGAGACGGGACAGTGATTAGGGGAGAGGAATAGGGGGAGACAGGAGAGAGACGGGACAGTGATTAGGGGGAGACAGGTGAGAGACGGGACAGTGATTAGGGGGAGAGGAATAGGGGAAGACAGGTGAGAGATGGGACAGTGATTAGGGGGGAGACAGGTGAGAGATGGGACAGTGATTAGGGGAGAGGAATAGGGGGAGGACAGGAGAGAGACGGGACAGTGATTAGGGGAGAGGAATAGGGGGAGACAGGCGAGAGATGGGAGAGTGATTAGGGGAGAGGAATAGGGGGAGACAGGAGAGACGGGACAGTGATTAGGGGGAGACAGGAGAGAGATGGGACAGTGATTAGGGGGAGACAGGTGAGAGATGGGAAGGTGATTAGGGGAGAGGAATAGGGGAGACAGGTGAGAGATGGGGACAGTGATTAGGGGAGAGGAATAGGGGGAGACAGGAGAGAGATGGGACAGTGATTAGGGGGAGACAGGTGAGAGATGGGACAGTGATTAGGGGGAGACAGGAGAGAGACGGGACAGTGATTAGAGGAGAGGAATAGGGGGAGACAGGAGAGAGATGGGAAGGTGATTAGGGGAGAGGAATAGGGGGAGACAGGAGAGAGACGGGACAGTGATTAGGGGAGAGGAATAGGGGGAGACAGGAGAGAGACGGGACAGTGATTAGGGGAGAGGAATAGGGGGAGACAGGAGAGAGACGGGACAGTGATTAGGGGAGAGGAATGGGGGGGGAGGAATAGGGGGAGACAGGAGAGAGACGGGACAGTGATTAGGGGGAGACAGGAGAGAGAGGGGACAGTGATTAGGGGAGAGGAATAGGGGGGGGGAGGAATAGGGGGAGACAGGAGAGAGACGGGACAGTGATTAGGGGGGAGACAGGAGAGAGATGTGACAGTGATTAGGGGAGAGGAATAGGGGGAGACAGGAGAGAGACGGGACGGTGATTAGGGGAGAGGAATAGGGGGAGACAGGAGAGAGATGTGACAGTGATTAGGGAGAGGAATAGGGGGAGGACAGGAGAGAGACGGGACAGTGATTAGGGGAAGACAGGAGAGAGACGGGAAGGTGATTAGGGGGGAGAGGAATAGGGGGAGACAGGGAGAAAGATGGGACAGTGATTAGGGGAGAGGAATAGGGGGAGACAGGTGAGAGATGGGACAGTGATTAGGGGGAGACAGGAGAGAGACGGGACAGTGATTAGGGGAGAGGAATAGGGGGAGACAGGAGAGAGACGGGACAGTGATTAGGGGAGAGGAATAGGGGGAGACAGGAGAGAGACGGGACAGTGATTAGGGGAGAGGAATGGGGGGGGAGGAATAGGGGGAGACAGGGAGAGAGACGGGACAGTGATTAGGGGGAGACAGGAGAGAGAGGGGACAGTGATTAGGGGAGAGGAATAGGGGGGGGAGGAATAGGGGGAGACAGGAGAGAGACGGGACAGTGATTAGGGGAGAGGAATAGGGGGAGACAGGAGAGAGACGGGACGGTGATTAGGGGAGAGGAATAGGGGGAGACAGGAGAGAGATGTGACAGTGATTAGGGAGAGGAATAGGGGAGACAGGAGAGAGACGGGACAGTGATTAGGGGAAGACAGGAGAGAGACGGGAAGGTGATTAGGGGGGAGAGGAATAGGGGGAGACAGGAGAAAGATGGGACAGTGATTAGGGGAGAGGAATAGGGGGAGACAGGTGAGAGATGGGACAGTGATTAGGGGGAGACAGGAGAGAGACGGATGGACAGTGATTAGGGGGGAGACAGGAGAGAGACGGGACAGTGATTAGGGGAGAGGAATAGGGGGAGACAGGAGAGAGACGGGAACTGTGATTAGGGGGGAGGAATAGGGGGAGACAGGGAGAGAGATGGGACAGTGATTAGGGGGAGACAGGAGAGAGATGGGACAGTGATTAGGGGAGAGGAATAGGGGGAGACAGGAGAGAGACGGGACTGTGATTAGGGGGGAGGAATAGGGGGAGACAGGAGAGAGACGGGACAGTTGATTAGGGGGGAGACAGGAGAGAGATGGGACAGTGATTAGGGGGAGACAGGAGAGAGATGGGACAGTGATTAGGGGGAGACAGGAAAGAGATGGGACAGTGATTAGGGGGAGACAGGAGAGAGACGGGACAGTGATTAGGGGAGAGGAATAGGGGGAGACAGGTGAGAGATGGGACAGTGATTAGGGGAGAGGAATAGGGGGAAACAGGAGAGAGACGGGACAGTGATTAGGGGGAGACAGGAGAGAGACGGGACAGTGATTAGAGGAGAGGAATAGGGGGAGACAGGTGAGAGATGGGACAGTGATTAGGGGGAGAGGAATAGGGGGAGACCGGAGAGAGATGGAGAGAGATTAGGTGAGAGGAATAGGGGGAGACAGGAGAGAGATGGGAAAGTGATTAGGGGGGAGGAATAGGGGGAGACAGGAGAGAGATGGGAAGGTGATTAGGGGAGAGGAATAGGGGGAGACAGGAGAGAGATGGGACAGTGATTAGGGGAGAGGAATAGGGGGAGACAGTGAGAGGATGGGACAGTGATTAGGGGAGAGGAATAGGGGGAGACAGGAGAGAGACGGGACAGTGATTAGGGGAGAGGAATAGGGGGAGACAGGAGAGAGATGGGACAGTGATTACGGGGAGACAGGAGAGAGACGGGACAGTGATTAGAGGAGAGGAATAGGGGGAGACAGTAGAGAGACGGGACAGTGATTAGGGGAGAGGAATAGGGGGAGACAGGAGAGAGACGGGACAGTGATTAGGGGGAGAGGAATAGGGGAGACAGGAGAGAGACGGGACAGTGATTAGGGGAGAGGAATAGGGGAGGACAGGAGAGAGATGGGACAGTGATTACGGGGAGACAGGAGAGAGACGGGACAGTGATTAGAGGAGAGGAATAGGGGGAGACAGGAGAGAGACGGGACAGTGATTAGAGGAGAGGAATAGGGGGAGACAGGAGAGAGATGGGACAGTGATTACGGGGGAGGACAGGAGAGAGACGGGACAGTGATTAGAGGAGAGGATAGGGGGAGACAGTAGAGAGACGGGACAGTGATTAGGGGAGAGGAATAGGGGGAGACAGGAGAGAGACGGGACAGTGATTAGGGGAGAGGAATAGGGGGAGGACAGGAGAGAGACGGGACAGTGATTAGGGGGAGAGGAATAGGGGGAGACAGGAGAGAGATGGGACAGTGATTACGGGGGAGACAGGAGAGAGACGGGACAGTGATTAGAGGAGAGGAATAGGGGGAGACAGGAGAGAGACGGGACAGTGATTAGGGGAGACAGGAGAGAGACGGGACAGTGATTAGAGGAGAGGAATAGGGGGAGACAGTAGAGAGACGGGACAGTGATTAGGGGGAGAGGAATAGGGGGAGACAGGAGAGAGACGGGACAGTGATTAGGGGGAGACAGGTGAGAGACGGGACAGTGATTAGGGAGAGGAATAGGGAAGACAGGTGAGAGATGGGACAGTGATTAGGGGGAGACAGGTGAGAGATGGGACAGTGATTAGGGGAGAGGAATAGGGGGAGACAGGAGAGAGACGGGACAGTGATTAGGGGAGAGGAATAGGGGGAGACAGGCGAGAGATGGGGAGAGTGATTAGGGGAGAGGAATAGGGGGAGACAGGAGAGACGGGACAGTGATTAGGGGGAGACAGGAGAGAGATGGGACAGTGATTAGGGGGAGACAGGTGAGAGATGGGAAGGTGATTAGGGGAGAGGAATAGGGGGAGACAGGTGAGAGATGGGACAGTGATTAGGGGAGAGGAATAGGGGGAGACAGGAGAGAGATGGGACAGTGATTAGGGGGAGACAGGTGAGAGATGGGACAGTGATTAGGGGGAGACAGGAGAGAGGACGGGACAGTGATTAGAGGAGAGGAATAGGGGGGAGACAGGAGAGAGATGGGAAGGTGATTAGGGGAGAGGAATAGGGGGAGACAGGAGAGAGACGGGACAGTGATTAGGGGAGAGGAATAGGGGGAGACAGGAGAGAGACGGGACAGTGATTAGGGGAGAGGAATAGGGGGAGACAGGAGAGAGACGGGACAGTGATTAGGGGAGAGGAATGGGGGGGGAGGAATAGGGGGAGACAGGAGAGAGACGGGGACAGTGATTAGGGGGAGACAGGAGAGAGACGGGACAGTGATTAGGGGAGAGGAATAGGGGGGGGAGGAATAGGGGAGACAGGAGAGAGACGGGACAGTGATTAGGGGGAGACAGGAGAGAGATGTGACAGTGATTAGGGGAGAGGAATAGGGGGAGACAGGAGAGAGACGGGACGGTGATTAGGGGAGAGGAATAGGGGGCGACAGGAGAGAGATGTGACAGTGATTAGGGGAGAGGAATAGGGGGAGACAGGAGAGAGACGGGACAGTGATTAGGGGAAGACAGGAGAGAGACGGGAAGGTGATTAGGGGGGAGAGGAATAGGGGGAGACAGGAGAAAGATGGGACAGTGATTAGGGGAGAGGAATAGGGGGAGACAGGTGAGAGATGGGACAGTGATTAGGGGGAGACAGGAGAGAGACGGGACAGTGATTAGGGAGAGGAATAGGGGGAGACAGGTGAGAGACGGGACAGTGATTAGGGGAGAGGAGTAGGGGGAGACAGGAGAGAGATGGGAAGGTGATTAGGGGAGAGAAATAGGGGGAGACCAGGAGAGAGACGGACAGTGATTAGGGGAGAGGAATAGGGGGGAGACAGGAGAGAGATGGGAAGGTGATTAGGGGGAGAGAAATAGGGGGAGACAGTTGAGAGACGGGACAGTGATTAGGGGAGAGGAATAGGGGGAGACAGGAGAGAGACGGGACAGTGATTAGGGGGGAGACAGGAGAGAGACGGGACAGTGATTAGGGGGAGACAGAGAGAGAGACGGGACAGTGATTAGGGGGAGACAGGAGAGAGACGGGGACAGTGATTAGGGGAGAGGAATAGGGGGGAGACAGGAGAGAGATGGGACAGTGATTAGGGGAGAGGAATAGGGGGAGACAGGAGAGAGATGGGACAGTGATTACGGGGAGACAGGAGAGAGACGGGACAGTGATTAGAGGAGAGGAATAGGGGGAGACAGGAGAGAGACGGGACAGTGATTAGGGGAGAGGATAGGGGGAGACAGGAAGAGAGATGGGACAGTGATTACGGGGAGACAGGAGAGAGACGGGACAGTGATTAGAGGAGAGGAATAGGGGGAGACAGTAGAGAGACGGGACAGTGATTAGGGGAGAGGAATAGGGGGAGACAGGAGAGAGACGGGACAGTGATTAGGGGGAGACAGGTGAGAGAACGGGACAGTGATTAGGGGAGAGGAATAGGGGAAGACAGGTGAGAGATGGGACAGTGATTAGGGGGAGACAGGTGAGAGATGGGACAGTGATTAGGGGAGAGGAATAGGGGGAGACAGGAGAGAGACGGGACAGTGATTAGGGGAGAGGAATAGGGGGGAGACAGGCGAGAGATGGGAGAGTGATTAGGGAGAGGAATAGGGGAGACAGGAGAGACGGGACAGTGATTAGGGGGAGACAGGAGAGAGATGGGACAGTGATTAGGGGGAGACAGGTGAGAGATGGGAAGGTGATTAGGGGAGAGGAATAGGGGGAGACAGGTGAGAGATGGGACAGTGATTAGGGGAGAGGAATAGGGGGAGACAGGAGAGAGATGGGACAGTGATTAGGGGGAGACAGGTGAGAGATGGGACAGTGATTAGGGGGAGACAGGAGAGAGACGGGACAGTGATTAGAGGAGAGGAATAGGGGGAGACAGGAGAGAGATGGGAAGGTGATTAGGGGGAGAGGAATAGGGGGAGACAGGAGAGAGACGGGACAGTGATTAGGGGAGAGGAATAGGGGGAGACAGGAGAGAGACGGGACAGTGATTAGGGGAGAGGAATAGGGGGAGACAGGAGAGAGACGGGACAGTGATTAGGGGAGAGGAATGGGGGGGGAGGAAATAGGGGGAGACAGGAGAGAGACGGGACAGTGATTAGGGGGAGACAGGAGAGAGACGGGGACAGTGATTAGGGGAGAGGAATAGGGGGGGGAGGAATAGGGGGAGACAGGAGAGAGACGGGACAGTGATTAGGGGGAGACAGGAGAGAGATGTGACAGTGATTAGGGGAGAGGAATAGGGGGGAGACAGGAGAGAGACGGGACGGTGATTAGGGGAGAGGAATAGGGGGAGACAGGAGAGAGATGTGACAGTGATTAGGGGAGAGGAATAGGGGGAGACAGGAGAGAGACGGGACAGTGATTAGGGGAAGACAGGAGAGAGACGGGAAGGTGATTAGGGGGGAGAGGAATAGGGGGAGACAGGAGAAAGATGGGACAGTGATTAGGGGAGAGGAATAGGGGGAGACAGGTGAGAGATGGGACAGTGATTAGGGGGAGACAGGAGAGAGAAGGGACAGTGATTAGGGGAGACAGGAGAGAGACGGGACAGTGATTAGGGGAGAGGAATAGGGGAGACAGGAGAGAGATGGGACAGTGATTAGGGGGAGACAGGAGAGAGATGGGACAGTGATTAGGGGGAGAGGGAATAGGGGGAGACAGGAGAGAGACGGGACTGTGATTAGGGGGGAGAATAGGGGGAGACAGGAGAGAGACGGGACAGTGATTAGGGGGAGACAGGAGAGAGATGGGACAGTGATTAGGGGGAGACAGGAGAGAGATGGGACAGTGATTAGGGGGAGACAGGAAAGAGATGGGACAGTGATTAGGGGGAGACAGGAGAGAGATGGGACAGTGATTAGGGGAGAGGAATAGGGAGAGATAGGAGAGAGACGGGACTGTGATTAGGGGAGAGGAATAGGGGGGAGACAGGAGAGAGACGGGACTGTGATTAGGGGAGAGGAATAGGGGGAGACAGGAGAGAGACGGGACAGTGATTAGGGGAGAGGAATAGGGGGAGACAGGAGAGAGACGGGACTGTGATTAGGGGGGAGGAATAGGGGGAGACAGGAGAGAGACGGGACAGTGATTAGGGGGAGACAGGAGCGAGATGGGACAGTGATTAGGGGAGAGGAACAGGGGGAGACAGGTGAGAGATGGGAAGGTGATTAGGGGAGAGGAATAGGGGGAAACAGGTGAGAGATGGGACAGTGATTAGGGGAGAGGAATAGGGGGAAACAGGAGAGAGACGGGACAGTGATTAGGGGGAGACAGGAGAGAGACGGGACAGTGATTAGAGGAGAGGAATAGGGGGAGACAGGTGAGAGATGGGACAGTGATTAGGGGAGAGGAATAGGGGGAGACCGGAGAGAGATGGGAGAGAGATTAGGTGAGAGGAATAGGGGGAGACAGGAGAGAGATGGGAAAGTGATTAGGGGGGAGGAATAGGGGGAGACAGGAGAGAGATGGGAAGGTGATTAGGGGAGAGGAATAGGGGGAGACAGGAGAGAGATGGGACAGTGATTAGGGGAGAGGAATAGGGGGAGACAGGTGAGAGATGGGACAGTGATTAGGGGAGAGGAATAGGGGGAGACAGGAGAGAGACGGGACAGTGATTAGGGGAGAGGAATAGGGGGAGACAGGAGAGAGATGGGACAGTGATTACGGGGAGACAGGAGAGAGACGGGACAGTGATTAGAGGAGAGGAATAGGGGGAGAAAGTAGAGAGACGGGACAGTGATTAGGGGAGAGGAATAGGGGGAGACAGGAGAGAGACGGGACAGTGATTAGGGGAGAGGAATAGGGGGAGACAGGAGAGAGACGGGACAGTGATTAGGGGAGAGGAATAGGGGGAGACAGGAGAGAGATGGGACAGTGATTACGGGGAGACAGGAGAGAGACGGGACAGTGATTAGAGGAGAGGAATAGGGGGAGACAGGAGAGAGACGGGACAGTGATTAGAGGAGAGGAATAGGGGGAGACAGGAGAGAGATGGGACAGTGATTACGGGGAGACAGGAGAGAGATGGGAGAGTGATTAGGGGAGAGGAATAGGGGGAGACAGGAGAGACGGGACAGTGATTAGGGGGAGACAGGAGAGAGATGGGACAGTGATTAGGGGGAGACAGGTGAGAGATGGGAAGGTGATTAGGGGAGAGGAATAGGGGGAGACAGGTGAGAGATGGGACAGTGATTAGGGGAGAGGAATAGGGGGAGACAGGAGAGAGATGGGACAGTGATTAGGGGGAGACAGGTGAGAGATGGGACAGTGATTAGGGGGAGACAGGAGAGAGACGGGACAGTGATTAGAGGAGAGGAATAGGGGGAGACAGGAGAGAGATGGGAAGGTGATTAGGGGAGAGGAATAGGGGGAGACAGGAGAGAGACGGGACAGTGATTAGGGGAGAGGAATAGGGGGAGACAGGAGAGAGACGGGACAGTGATTAGGGGAGAGGAATAGGGGGAGACAGGAGAGAGACGGGACAGTGATTAGGGGAGAGGAATGGGGGGGGAGGAATAGGGGGAGACAGGAGAGAGACGGGACAGTGATTAGGGGGAGACAGGAGAGAGACGGGACAGTGATTAGGGGAGAGGAATAGGGGGGGGAGGAATAGGGGGAGACAGGAGAGAGACGGGACAGTGATTAGGGGGAGACAGGAGAGAGATGTGACAGTGATTAGGGGAGAGGAATAGGGGGAGACAGGAGAGAGACGGGACGGTGATTAGGGGAGAGGAATAGGGGGAGACAGGAGAGAGATGTGACAGTGATTAGGGGAGAGGAATAGGGGGAGACAGGAGAGAGACGGGACAGTGATTAGGGGAAGACAGGAGAGAGACGGGAAGGTGATTAGGGGGGAGAGGAATAGGGGGAGACAGGAGAAAGATGGGACAGTGATTAGGGGAGAGGAATAGGGGGAGACAGGTGAGAGATGGGACAGTGATTAGGGGGAGACAGGAGAGAGACGGGACAGTGATTAGGGGAGAGGAATAGGGGGAGACAGGTGAGAGACGGGACAGTGATTAGGGGAGAGGAGTAGGGGGAGACAGGAGAGAGATGGGAAGGTGATTAGGGGGAGAGAAATAGGGGGAGACAGGAGAGAGACGGGACAGTGATTAGGGGAGAGGAATAGGGGGAGACAGGAGAGAGATGGGAAGGTGATTAGGGGGAGAGAAATAGGGGGAGACAGTTGAGAGACGGGACAGTGATTAGGGGAGAGGAATAGGGGGAGACAGGAGAGAGACGGGACAGTGATTAGGGGGAGACAGGAGAGAGACGGGACAGTGATTAGGGGGAGACAGGAGAGAGACGGGACAGTGATTAGGGGGAGACAGGAGAGAGACGGGACAGTGATTAGGGGAGAGGAATAGGGGGAGACAGGAGAGAGATGGGACAGTGATTAGGGGAGAGGAATAGGGGGAGACAGGAGAGAGACGGGACAGTGATTAGAGGAGAGGAATAGGGGGAGACAGGAGAGAGATGGGACAGTGATTAGGGGGAGACAGGAGAGAGACGGGACAGTGATTAGAGGAGAGGAATAGGGGGAGACAGGAGAGAGATGGGACAGTGATTAGGGGAGAGGAATAGGGGGAGACAGGTGAGAGACGGGACAGTGATTAGGGGAGAGGAATAGGGGGAGACAGGAGAGAGACGGGACAGTGATTAGGGGAGAGGAATAGGGGGAGACAGGAGAGAGACGAGACAGTGATTAGGGGAGAGGAATAGGGGGAGACAGGAGAGAGATGGGACAGTGATTACGGGGAGACAGGAGAGAGACGGGACAGTGATTAGAGGAGAGGAATAGGGGGAGACAGGAGAGAGACGGGACAGTGATTAGGGGAGAGGAATAGGGGGAGACAGGAGAGAGACGGGACAGTGATTAGGGGGAGACAGGTGAGAGACGGGACAGTGATTAGGGGAGAGGAATAGGGGAAGACAGGTGAGAGATGGGACAGTGATTAGGGGGAGACAGGTGAGAGACGGGACAGTGATTAGGGGAGAGGAATAGGGGAAGACAGGTGAGAGACGGGACAGTGATTAGGGGGAGACAGGAGAGAGACGGGACAGTGATTAGGGGGAGACAGGTGAGAGACGGGACAGTGATTAGGGGGAGACAGGTGAGAGACGGGACAGTGATTAGGGGAGAGGAATAGGGGGAGACAGGAGAGAGACGGGACAGTGATTAGGGGAGAGGAATAGGGGGAGACAGGCGAGAGATGGGAGAGTGATTAGGGGAGAGGAATAGGGGGAGACAGGAGAGACGGGACAGTGATTAGGGGGAGACAGGAGAGAGATGGGACAGTGATTAGGGGGAGACAGGAGAGAGATGGGACGGTGATTAGGGGAGAGGAATAGGGGGAGACAGGTGAGAGATGGGACAGTGATTAGGGGAGAGGAATAGGGGGAGACAGGAGAGAGATGGGACAGTGATTAGGGGGAGACAGGTGAGAGATGGGACAGTGATTAGGGGGAGACAGGAGAGAGACGGGACAGTGATTAGAGGAGAGGAATAGGGGGAGACAGGAGAGAGACGGGACAGTGATTAGGGGAGAGGAATAGGGGAAGACAGGTGAGAGATGGGACAGTGATTAGGGGGAGACAGGTGAGAGATGGGACAGTGATTAGGGGAGAGGAATAGGGGGAGACAGGAGAGAGACGGGACAGTGATTAGGGGGAGACAGGTGAGAGACGGGACAGTGATTAGGGGAGAGGAATAGGGGAAGACAGGTGAGAGACGGGACAGTGATTAGGGGGAGACAGGTGAGAGACGGGACAGTGATTAGGGGGAGACAGGAGAGAGACGGGACAGTGATTAGGGGAGAGGAATAGGGGGAGACAGGCGAGAGATGGGAGAGTGATTAGGGGAGAGGAATAGGGGGAGACAGGAGAGACGGGACAGTGATTAGGGGGAGACAGGAGAGAGATGGGACAGTGATTAGGGGGAGACAGGTGAGAGATGGGAAGGTGATTAGGGGAGAGGAATAGGGGGAGACAGGTGAGAGATGGGACAGTGATTAGGGGAGAGGAATAGGGGGAGACAGGAGAGAGATGGGACAGTGATTAGGGGGAGACAGGTGAGAGATGGGACAGTGATTAGGGGGAGACAGGAGAGAGACGGGACAGTGATTAGAGGAGAGGAATAGGGGGAGACAGGAGAGAGACGGGACAGTGATTAGGGGAGAGGAATAGGGGGAGACAGGAGAGAGATGGGACAGTGATTAGGGGAGAGGAATAGGGGGAGACAGGAGAGAGACGGGACAGTGATTAGGGGAGAGGAATAGGGGGAGACAGGAGAGAGATGGGACAGTGATTAGGGGAGAGGAATAGGGGGAGACAGGAGAGAGACGGGACAGTGATTAGGGGAGAGGAATAGGGGGAGACAGGAGAGAGACGGGACAGTGATTAGGGGAGAGGAATAGGGGGGGGAGGAATAGGGGGAGACAGGAGAGAGACGGGACAGTGATTAGGGGGAGACAGGAGAGAAATGTGACAGTGATTAGGGGAGAGGAATAGGGGGAGACAGGAGAGAGATGGGACAGTGATTAGGGGAGAGGAATAGGGGGAGACAGGAGAGAGATGTGACAGTGATTAGGGGAGAGGAATAGGGGGAGACAACAGAGAGACGGGACAGTGATTAGGGGGAGACAGGAGAGAGACGGGACAGTGATTAGGGTGAGACAGGAGAGAGACGGGACAGTGATTAGAGGAGAGGAATAGGGGGAGACAGGAGAGAGATGGGACAGTGATTAGGGGAGAGGAATAGGGGGAGACAGGAGAGAGATGGGACAGTGATTAGGGGAGAGGAATAGGGGGAGACAGGAGAGAGACGGGACAGTGATTAGGGGAGAGGAATAGGGGGAGACAGGAGAGAGATGGGACAGTGATTAGGGGAGAGGAATAGGGGGAGACAGGAGAGAGATGTGACAGTGATTAGGGGAGAGGAATAGGGGGAGACAGGAGAGAGACGGGACAGTGATTAGGGGAGAGGAATAGGGGGAGACAGGAGAGAGACGGGACAGTGATTAGGGGAAGACAGGAGAGAGACGGGACAGTGATTAGAGGAGAGGAATAGGGGGAGACAGGAGAAAGATGGGAAGGTGATTAGGGGGGAGAGGAATAGGGGGAGAAAGGAGAGAGATGGGACAGTGATTAGGGGAGAGGAATAGGGGGAGACAGGTGAGAGATGGGACAGTGATTAGGGGGAGACAGGAGAGAGACGGGACAGTGATTAGAGGAGAGGAATAGGGGGAGACAGGTGAGAGATGGGACAGTGATTAGGGGAGAGGAATAGGGGGAGACAGGTGAGAGACGGGACAGTGATTAGGGGAGAGGAATAGGGGGAGACAGGAGAGAGATGGGACAGTGATTAGGGGGAGAGAAATAGGGGGAGACAGTTGAGAGACGGGACAGTGATTAGGGGAGAGGAATAGGGGGAGACAGGAGAGAGACGGGACAGTGATTAGGGGGAGACAGGAGAGAGACGGGACAGTGATTAGGGGGAGACAGGAGAGAGACGGGACAGTGATTAGGGGGAGACAGGAGAGAGACGGGACAGTGATTAGGGGGAGACAGGAGAGAGACGGGACAGTGATTAGGGGAGAGGAATAGGGGGAGACAGGAGAGAGACGGGACAGTGATTAGAGGAGAGGAATAGGGGGAGACAGGAGAGAGATGGGACAGTGATTAGGGGGAGACAGGAGAGAGACGGGACAGTGATTAGAGGAGAGGAATAGGGGGAGACAGGAGAGAGATGGGACAGTGATTAGGGGAGAGGAATAGGGGGAGACAGGTGAGAGACGGGACAGTGATTAGGGGAGAGGAATAGGGGGAGACAGGAGAGAGACGGGACAGTGATTAGGGGAGAGGAATAGGGGGAGACAGGAGAGAGACGGGACAGTGATTAGAGGAGAGGAATAGGGGGAGACAGGAGAGAGACGGGACAGTGATTAGGGGAGAGGAATAGGGGGAGACAGGAGAGAGATGGGACAGTGATTACGGGGAGACAGGAGAGAGACGGGACAGTGATTAGAGGAGAGGAATAGGGGGAGACAGGAGAGAGACGGGACAGTGATTAGGGGAGAGGAATAGGGGGAGACAGGAGAGAGACGGGACAGTGATTAGGGGGAGACAGGTGAGAGACGGGACAGTGATTAGGGGAGAGGAATAGGGGGAGACAGGAGAGAGACGGGACAGTGATTAGGGGAGAGGAATAGGGGAAGACAGGTGAGAGACGGGACAGTGATTAGGGGGAGACAGGTGAGAGACGGGACAGTGATTAGGGGAGAGGAATAGGGGGAGACAGGAGAGAGACGGGACAGTGATTAGGGGAGAGGAATAGGGGGAGACAGGCGAGAGATGGGAGAGTGATTAGGGGAGAGGAATAGGGGGAGACAGGAGAGACGGGACAGTGATTAGGGGGAGACAGGAGAGAGATGGGACAGTGATTAGGGGGAGACAGGTGAGATGGGAAGGTGATTAGGGGAGAGGAATAGGGGGAGACAGGTGAGAGATGGGACAGTGATTAGGGGAGAGGAATAGGGGGAGACAGGAGAGAGATGGGACAGTGATTAGGGGGAGACAGGTGAGAGATGGGACAGTGATTAGAGAAGAGGAATAGGGGGAGACAGGAGAGAGATGGGAAGGTGATTAGGGGAGAGGAATAGAGGGAGACAGGAGAGAGACGGGACAGTGATTAGGGGAGAGGAATAGGGGGAGACAGGAGAGAGAAGGGACAGTGATTAGGGGAGAGGAATAGGGGGAGACAGGAGAGAGACGGGACAGTGATTAGGGGAGAGGAATAGGGGGAGACAGGAGAGAGACGGGACAGTGATTAGGGGAGAGGAATAGGGGGAGACAGGAGAGAGACGGGACAGTGATTAGGGGAGAGGAATAGGGGGAGACAGGAGAGAGACGGGACAGTGATTAGGGGAGAGGAATAGGGGGGGGAGGAATAGGGGGAGACAGGAGAGAGACGGGACAGTGATTAGGGGGAGACAGGAGAGAGATGTGACAGTGATTAGGGGAGAGGAATAGGGGGAGACTGGAGAGAGACGGGACGGTGATTAGGGGAGAGGAATAGGGGGAGACAGGTGAGAGATGGGACAGTGATTAGGGGGAGACAGGAGAGAGACGGGACAGTGATTAGAGGAGAGGAATAGGGGGAGACAGGAGAGAGATGTGACAGTGATTAGGGGAGAGGAATAGGGGGAGACAGGAGAGAGATGGGACAGTGATTAGGGGAGAGGAATAGGGGGAGACAGGAGAGAGATGTGACAGTGATTAGGGGAGAGGAATAGGGGGAGACAGGAGAGAGATGGGAAGGTGATTAGGGGAGAGGAATAGGGGGAGACAGGAGAGAGACGGGACAGTGATTAGGGGAGAGGAATAGGGGGAGACAGGAGAGAGATGGGACAGTGATTAGGGGAGAGGAATAGGGGGAGACAGGAGAGAGATGTGACAGTGATTAGGGGAGAGGAATAGGGGGAGACAGGAGAGAGACGGGACAGTGATTAGAGGAGAGGAATAGGGGGAGACAGGAGAGAGACGGGACAGTGATTAGGGGGGAGGAATAGGGGGAGACAGGAGAGAGACGGGACAGTGATTAGGGGAAGACAGGAGAGAGACGGGACAGTGATTAGAGGAGAGGAATAGGGGGAGACAGGTGAGAGATGGGACAGTGATTAGGGGAGAGAAATAGGGGGAGACAGTTGAGAGACGGGACAGTGATTAGGGGAGAGGAATAGGGGGAGACAGGAGAGAGATGGGATGGTGATTAGGGGGAGAGAAATAGGGGGAGACAGTTGAGAGACGGGACAGTGATTAGGGGAGAGGAATAGGGGGAGACAGGAGAGAGACGGGACAGTGATTAGGGGGGAGGAATAGGGGGAGACAGGAGAGAGACGGGACAGTGATTAGGGGAAGACAGGAGAGAGACGGGACAGTGATTAGAGGAGAGGAATAGGGGGAGACAGGTGAGAGATGGGACAGTGATTAGGGGAGAGAAATAGGGGGAGACAGTTGAGAGACGGGACAGTGATTAGGGGAGAGGAATAGGGGGAGACAGGAGAGAGATGGGATGGTGATTAGGGGGAGAGAAATAGGGGGAGACAGTTGAGAGACGGGACAGTGATTAGGGGAGAGGAATAGGGGGAGACAGGAGAGAGACGGACAGTGATTAGGGGAGAGGAATAGGGGGAGACAGGAGAGAGACGGGACAGTGATTAGGGGGAGACAGGAGAGAGACGGGACAGTGATTAGGGGGAGACAGGAGAGAGACGGGACAGTGATTAGGGGGAGACAGGAGAGAGATGGGACAGTGATTAGGGGAGAGGAATAGGGGGAGACAGGTGAGAGACGGGACAGTGATTAGGGGAGAGGAATAGGGGGAGACAGGAGAGAGACGGGACAGTGATTAGGGGAGAGGAATAGGGGGAGACAGGAGAGAGACGAGACAGTGATTAGGGGAGAGGAATAGGGGGAGACAGGAGAGAGATGGGACAGTGATTACGGGGAGACAGGAGAGAGACGGGACAGTGATTAGAGGAGAGGAATAGGGGGAGACAGGAGAGAGACGGGACAGTGATTAGGGGAGAGGAATAGGGGGAGACAGGAGAGAGACGGGACAGTGATTAGGGGGAGACAGGTGAGAGACGGGACAGTGATTAGGGGAGAGGAATAGGGGAAGACAGGTGAGAGATGGGACAGTGATTAGGGGGAGACAGGTGAGAGACGGGACAGTGATTAGGGGAGAGGAATAGGGGAAGACAGGTGAGAGACGGGACAGTGATTAGGGGGAGACAGGAGAGAGACGGGACAGTGATTAGGGGGAGACAGGTGAGAGACGGGACAGTGATTAGGGGGAGACAGGTGAGAGACGGGACAGTGATTAGGGGAGAGGAATAGGGGGAGACAGGAGAGAGACGGGACAGTGATTAGGGGAGAGGAATAGGGGGAGACAGGCGAGAGATGGGAGAGTGATTAGGGGAGAGGAATAGGGGGAGACAGGAGAGACGGGACAGTGATTAGGGGGAGACAGGAGAGAGATGGGACAGTGATTAGGGGGAGACAGGAGAGAGATGGGACGGTGATTAGGGGAGAGGAATAGGGGGAGACAGGTGAGAGATGGGACAGTGATTAGGGGAGAGGAATAGGGGGAGACAGGAGAGAGATGGGACAGTGATTAGGGGGAGACAGGTGAGAGATGGGACAGTGATTAGGGGGAGACAGGAGAGAGACGGGACAGTGATTAGAGGAGAGGAATAGGGGGAGACAGGAGAGAGACGGGACAGTGATTAGGGGAGAGGAATAGGGGAAGACAGGTGAGAGACGGGACAGTGATTAGGGGGAGACAGGTGAGAGATGGGACAGTGATTAGGGGAGAGGAATAGGGGGAGACAGGAGAGAGATGGGACAGTGATTAGGGGAGAGGAATAGGGGGAGACAGGAGAGAGATGGGACAGTGATTAGGGGGAGACAGGTGAGAGATGGGACAGTGATTAGGGGGAGACAGGAGAGAGACGGGACAGTGATTAGGGGAGAGGAATAGGGGGAGACAGGAGAGAGACGGGACAGTGATTAGGGGAGAGGAATAGGGGGAGACAGGAGAGAGACGGGACAGTGATTAGGGGAGAGGAATAGGGGGAGACAGGAGAGAGACGGGACAGTGATTAGGGGAGAGGAATAGGGGGAGACAGGAGAGAGACGGGACAGTGATTAGGGGAGAGGAATAGGGGGAGACAGGAGAGAGACGGGACAGTGATTAGGGGAGAGGAATAGGGGGAGACAGGAGAGAGACGGGACAGTGATTAGGGGAGAGGAATAGGGGGGGGAGGAATAGGGGGAGACAGGAGAGAGACGGGACAGTGATTAGGGGGAGACAGGAGAGAAATGTGACAGTGATTAGGGGAGAGGAATAGGGGGAGACAGGAGAGAGATGGGACAGTGATTAGGGGAGAGGAATAGGGGGAGACAGGAGAGAGATGTGACAGTGATTAGGGGAGAGGAATAGGGGGAGACAGCAGAGAGACGGGACAGTGATTAGGGGGAGACAGGAGAGAGACGGGACAGTGATTAGGGTGAGACAGGAGAGAGACGGGACAGTGATTAGAGGAGAGGAATAGGGGGAGACAGGAGAGAGATGGGACAGTGATTAGGGGAGAGGAATAGGGGGAGACAGGAGAGAGATGGGACAGTGATTAGGGGAGAGGAATAGGGGGAGACAGGAGAGAGACGGGACAGTGATTAGGGGAGAGGAATAGGGGGAGACAGGAGAGAGATGGGACAGTGATTAGGGGAGAGGAATAGGGGGAGACAGGAGAGAGATGTGACAGTGATTAGGGGAGAGGAATAGGGGGAGACAGGAGAGAGACGGGACAGTGATTAGGGGAGAGGAATAGGGGGAGACAGGAGAGAGACGGGACAGTGATTAGGGGAAGACAGGAGAGAGACGGGACAGTGATTAGAGGAGAGGAATAGGGGGAGACAGGAGAAAGATGGGAAGGTGATTAGGGGGGAGAGGAATAGGGGGAGAAAGGAGAGAGATGGGACAGTGATTAGGGGAGAGGAATAGGGGGAGACAGGTGAGAGATGGGACAGTGATTAGGGGGAGACAGGAGAGAGACGGGACAGTGATTAGAGGAGAGGAATAGGGGGAGACAGGTGAGAGATGGGACAGTGATTAGGGGAGAGGAATAGGGGGAGACAGGTGAGAGACGGGACAGTGATTAGGGGAGAGGAATAGGGGGAGACAGGAGAGAGATGGGACAGTGATTAGGGGGAGAGAAATAGGGGGAGACAGTTGAGAGACGGGACAGTGATTAGGGGAGAGGAATAGGGGGAGACAGGAGAGAGACGGGACAGTGATTAGGGGGAGACAGGAGAGAGACGGGACAGTGATTAGGGGGAGACAGGAGAGAGACGGGACAGTGATTAGGGGGAGACAGGAGAGAGACGGGACAGTGATTAGGGGGAGACAGGAGAGAGACGGGACAGTGATTAGGGGAGAGGAATAGGGGGAGACAGGAGAGAGACGGGACAGTGATTAGAGGAGAGGAATAGGGGGAGACAGGAGAGAGATGGGACAGTGATTAGGGGGAGACAGGAGAGAGACGGGACAGTGATTAGAGGAGAGGAATAGGGGGAGACAGGAGAGAGATGGGACAGTGATTAGGGGAGAGGAATAGGGGGAGACAGGTGAGAGACGGGACAGTGATTAGGGGAGAGGAATAGGGGGAGACAGGAGAGAGACGGGACAGTGATTAGGGGAGAGGAATAGGGGGAGACAGGAGAGAGACGGGACAGTGATTAGAGGAGAGGAATAGGGGGAGACAGGAGAGAGACGGGACAGTGATTAGGGGAGAGGAATAGGGGGAGACAGGAGAGAGATGGGACAGTGATTACGGGGAGACAGGAGAGAGACGGGACAGTGATTAGAGGAGAGGAATAGGGGGAGACAGGAGAGAGACGGGACAGTGATTAGGGGAGAGGAATAGGGGGAGACAGGAGAGAGACGGGACAGTGATTAGGGGGAGACAGGTGAGAGACGGGACAGTGATTAGGGGAGAGGAATAGGGGGAGACAGGAGAGAGACGGGACAGTGATTAGGGGAGAGGAATAGGGGAAGACAGGTGAGAGACGGGACAGTGATTAGGGGGAGACAGGTGAGAGACGGGACAGTGATTAGAGAAGAGGAATAGGGGGAGACAGGAGAGAGATGGGAAGGTGATTAGGGGAGAGGAATAGGGGGAGACAGGAGAGAGACGGGACAGTGATTAGGGGAGAGGAATAGGGGGAGACAGGAGAGAGATGGGACAGTGATTAGGGGAGAGGAATAGGGGGAGACAGGAGAGAGATGTGACAGTGATTAGGGGAGAGGAATAGGGGGAGACAGGAGAGACGGGACAGTGATTAGGGGGAGACAGGAGAGAGATGGGACAGTGATTAGGGGGAGACAGGTGAGAGATGGGAAGGTGATTAGGGGAGAGGAATAGGGGGAGACAGGTGAGAGATGGGACAGTGATTAGGGGAGAGGAATAGGGGGAGACAGGAGAGAGATGGGACAGTGATTAGGGGGAGACAGGTGAGAGATGGGACAGTGATTAGAGAAGAGGAATAGGGGGAGACAGGAGAGAGATGGGAAGGTGATTAGGGGAGAGGAATAGAGGGAGACAGGAGAGAGACGGGACAGTGATTAGGGGAGAGGAATAGGGGGAGACAGGAGAGAGAAGGGACAGTGATTAGGGGAGAGGAATAGGGGGAGACAGGAGAGAGACGGGACAGTGATTAGGGGAGAGGAATAGGGGGAGACAGGAGAGAGACGGGACAGTGATTAGGGGAGAGGAATAGGGGGAGACAGGAGAGAGACGGGACAGTGATTAGGGGAGAGGAATAGGGGGAGACAGGAGAGAGACGGGACAGTGATTAGGGGAGAGGAATAGGGGGGGGAGGAATAGGGGGAGACAGGAGAGAGACGGGACAGTGATTAGGGGGAGACAGGAGAGAGATGTGACAGTGATTAGGGGAGAGGAATAGGGGGAGACTGGAGAGAGACGGGACGGTGATTAGGGGAGAGGAATAGGGGGAGACAGGTGAGAGATGGGACAGTGATTAGGGGGAGACAGGAGAGAGACGGGACAGTGATTAGAGGAGAGGAATAGGGGGAGACAGGAGAGAGATGTGACAGTGATTAGGGGAGAGGAATAGGGGGAGACAGGAGAGAGATGGGACAGTGATTAGGGGAGAGGAATAGGGGGAGACAGGAGAGAGATGTGACAGTGATTAGGGGAGAGGAATAGGGGGAGACAGGAGAGAGATGGGAAGGTGATTAGGGGAGAGGAATAGGGGGAGACAGGAGAGAGACGGGACAGTGATTAGGGGAGAGGAATAGGGGGAGACAGGAGAGAGATGGGACAGTGATTAGGGGAGAGGAATAGGGGGAGACAGGAGAGAGATGTGACAGTGATTAGGGGAGAGGAATAGGGGGAGACAGGAGAGAGACGGGACAGTGATTAGAGGAGAGGAATAGGGGGAGACAGGAGAGAGACGGGACAGTGATTAGGGGGGAGGAATAGGGGGAGACAGGAGAGAGACGGGACAGTGATTAGAGGAGAGGAATAGGGGGAGACAGGTGAGAGATGGGACAGTGATTAGGGGAGAGAAATAGGGGGAGACAGTTGAGAGACGGGACAGTGATTAGGGGAGAGGAATAGGGGGAGACAGGAGAGAGATGGGATGGTGATTAGGGGGAGAGAAATAGGGGGAGACAGTTGAGAGACGGGACAGTGATTAGGGGAGAGGAATAGGGGGAGACAGGAGAGAGACGGGACAGTGATTAGGGGGGAGGAATAGGGGGAGACAGGAGAGAGACGGGACAGTGATTAGGGGAAGACAGGAGAGAGACGGGACAGTGATTAGAGGAGAGGAATAGGGGGAGACAGGTGAGAGATGGGACAGTGATTAGGGGAGAGAAATAGGGGGAGACAGTTGAGAGACGGGACAGTGATTAGGGGAGAGGAATAGGGGGAGACAGGAGAGAGATGGGATGGTGATTAGGGGGAGAGAAATAGGGGGAGACAGTTGAGAGACGGGACAGTGATTAGGGGAGAGGAATAGGGGGAGACAGGAGAGAGACGGACAGTGATTAGGGGAGAGGAATAGGGGGAGACAGGAGAGAGACGGGACAGTGATTAGGGGGAGACAGGAGAGAGACGGGACAGTGATTAGGGGGAGACAGGAGAGAGACGGGACAGTGATTAGGGGGAGACAGGAGAGAGACGGGACAGTGATTAGGGGAGAGGAATAGGGAGAGAAAGGAGAGAGATGGGAAGGTGATAAAGGGGGAGGAATAGGAGTAGATTGGATTAGGGGAGAAGAAAGCAGAGACCCCAGTATAAATATGACTCCACCATGACTGATACTGACCTGTGTGTGATAACAATAGTTACCAATCATACAGACAGATATCCTTCACTGCCAGTAATTATAATTTGTAGATATCCATTTACTGTACGTATCTGTCGACACTATCGTCCCTTGTCTGATAGCATGTGAACGGCACGCTACTGTGTGCCGTTGCGAATTCAACACAATTACATGCGAACGCACACACACACACACCCACACACTTATAAAAAGGTTCCCACACATTATAAATAATAACCAGAGTTATTAGAGGTATTGTTAGCTAATAAATACAATGTAAAAGGTATTTATAAGAGATCTAAGGTTCAGGATACAGTGGTCGTCATGTTTGGTATCATACTAAGAGGGGTAATCAATATGAAACATTAACCTCGCAGTCGAAAATTTTGCTGCACATCGGAGCTTTTGCCGGCGAAAAAGTATCGTGCGCGCCCCCGCTTATCCCCGTATTCAATATGAAATCGTCGAAAACGGCACCTGGCGATACTTGGATCGGCGAAAACAAAGGGGAATTTTTGGAAATAATTGTAGGACCTCCCTAAAGATGTCCAGACCTCGGGGATCACTATGGGTACCCCGTTTTTGCCTGCATGAGAAAGTCGGGGTTTTTAAATAGCCGTGACAGGTGTTTTTTCCAGACTTTGAAGAAGTGATGCAGAAGAGCATTTAGCTTTTTTTTTCCATTTTTAAAAGTGGTCCCATCAAATTTGGGGTACATGAAACTGGGTACTAGCATATTTTTGTGTCCATAAAGTTATTTTTTAATAATTCTGCAAAAATGCACCTGCCGCTACTTTGCGCAATGACTAAAACACCTGCCACATACTTGGGGACCCCACCAGAATTAATTTCATTAGTTTGGCATTTTTTTTCCCTTTTTTTTTTTATTTCCACAACAAAATTTTTTATTTTTTTTAGGGTGTTCCGATTTTTTTTTTAACATTTTTTTTGAACATTTCCTTTTTAAGGGGACATTCCCAAAAGTACAGGCTATTTTTTTATAAGCCTGCACCCCCAAACCCCAATACTGCACTTTTTTTCACTTGCTGCAGTGATTTGAAAAATTATCCCTGTTTTTTTAAAAATTACCCTTGACCCCATTAACGAACAAAAATGGGAATTTTCGGGAAATATGCCTGGGACCCCCCTAAAGATGTCCAGACATGGGGGATCACTATGGGTACCCCTATTTTTGCCTGCAAAAGAAAGTCTGGTTTTTACATAGCTTTGGCAGGTGTTTTTAGAAACCCCGACTTCCTTAAGTAGTTAAAAATGGGGGTACCCATAGTGATCCCCCATGTCTACACATCTTTAGGGGGGGTCCCTAGAATATTTCCCGAAAATTCCCATTTTTGTTGAACCTGTAAAAAAAAGTAGAAAAAAATTTACAAAAAAAATTACATAAGGTCCCGTCCCCCCCCCCCCCCAAAAGCCAAACCAGCCCCAGGCTTGCCAGCCAGTGGTGGTTTCTAAAAATACGGGGAACAAAATGTGTAGGGTTCCACCGTGTTTTAGAAACCAACACCAGGCTGCAGGGACTAGTGCTGGTTTTAAATATAGGGGGTTAAAAACGACGTGGGGTACCCCCTATATTTAAGACCAGCACCAGACCCAACCAACCAGGGTGTAATGCCACAGACCAGAGACTCAATCACCGGGGCTCCAGGTCCAAAGCATTACACCCCAAGTCAGTCAGCGCAAGCCGGTGATCTCGGGGGGAGTCGGGGACCCCCCAAAAAAGGGTCCCCCCTCTCCCGAACACCACAGGCTTAAGCTGAAGCCTGCGGCTATTCCCCATACCCCTTGCTTGGTGGGTATGGGGGTAACAGGGGGGCCAAATAATGTAACACTATTGTACTTTACAGTGGAATTACAAGTGCCAGCATGCCTGCCATTTTGCACTTGTGGAACTACAAGTGCCAGCAGACATGCGGCACCTGTAATTTCACTGTAAAATAAATAGTTAAAAAAAAAGACAAACACACACACCGTGTCCAGTATAAGTTTATTACACAGACCTACCCATTCACGCATACTTACCTATACCAGATGTTCTGTCCCCTTGTCCAAGTAGAATTTCCAAAAAACATGGCCCTGCAAAGAAACAAAATCATACTCACCCTCTATCCTGGCGCTGGTCTCCGCAGTAATCCACGTACTTGGAAAAAAAAAAAAAAAAGAATACACGACCAACGAACGAACTATGAATATGTGTGTTCCCACGCATACTCATAGCTCCCGAATGCCAGCTGATGGCACATCCACGGAGCTGGCAGTCCTGAGAGCCAATCGGCGGCCGTGCTGACTGTAGAGCGGCCGCTGATTGGCTCCAGCTACTGGCAGTTCCCACGTGGTGTGACTGTGAAAAAAATCGTGAAAAACCCACCTTTCGCAAGCAGCTGCAATGAAAAAAAGACACCTGGGGCATACTTGGGGACCCCTCCCAGAGTCAAGTTCATTATTTTTTAACTTTGTCCCCCAACATTTTTTTTTTGGCCCCCAAATTCGAAGTACTTTTTTTGGGGTGTCCAGATTTTTTTTTTTTTTTTTTTTTTTTTTGACACAGATCGTTTCAAGGGGTCATTCTGAAGGGTGCAGGCTATTTTTTTTTTAAGCCTGCACCCCTAAACCCCAATTCTGCACTTTTTTTCGCCACCTATTTAGTGATGAAAAGTTATCCCCGTTTTTTTTCAAAGACTTTTCAAACCTGCGAAAAGTCTTTGAAATTGAATACCGTGTAAAACCAAAACCAGCGAAAATGACGTCATCGGTGCGAAATTATCGCAAAAACTGACTTTTCGCTCCAAATTGAATACCCCTGTAAATCTCTGTTTATTTACAGACATCCGTTTCCATCGGCAAAGAGATCGCACTGTGCGTACACTAGTTACGGATAGTAGGGAGTTACTGATTAGAACGCCATTTTCTGTATGTACTGTTGTAGCCAGTTTAAACTCGTTCTTCGGCGGGAAAACGCACAATAGAGAATGCTGGAGAACTGACCCATACCCCTGATGACACCGTAGGAACTGACCAATGACCAGACTGGCTTGAAGCTGGGACCGATGAGCTGCCAACTGTGTCCTTTGTTTCCAATGTAAACTGAATTGTATATATACCTGTGTCCTGAGTCCAGTACTCAGTCATCTCCATTTTGTGACCGCAGGCTTCAGGACTGAATGACTGCACGCTGGATTCACATGTAAACCACATATAATATTGCAGTTATAACAGAGTATGATTTGAAGGTTTGCGGAATATGCATAACACATTGTTTAAGATAATCAGGGACTTGTGTTTAGTCAAGGAATATTAGGGCAATATTAGCCCTGCGAAAGCTGGCATGTTTAGCTCACGTGAAGCTTCGGTCGCTCTACATATATAGAATAGCGATGACGACCCAGTGTCTGGGGTCTGTAGTGGTACAGACAGGAAAAACACCGGAGGTTTCCTGTACCCCTATGGCTCAGTCTGACCCTGTATACTAGTCATAACTCAGATAGATATAGATTTCTGTAAATAGATTAAGGAACTCGCAAAGGGAGGTATGTGTTTAACCCATTTATTCAATTCTGTGACAGATATATAGGTACTGAAGCTTAGAATCAGGTGATGTATTGCTAAGCAGGGTTTGATTAATTGGATCATATGGCAGGTTTGTAATGAGTCCTGTAATAATCGTTCTATATATACTGGTAAGCAGAGTGGTTGAAAAAGACTAAATCGCAGATTGGCGGAGTCTGTAATAAATGTAAAAATTGATCATTTCGTTTAAGATGCCACAGATGTTAGGATATCTGAATAATTGTTTTCCGTTAGGTAAACAGGTCATGTGGTAAGTACATATGACTGCAGGAAATATGATTTTTAGACAGCGATATACGTTACATTATATATATTAAGAACAATGTGATATGCGTAATACTCAGAACTTTGGACATGGGATATTCCTTAGAAGTAGAGATATATGAAAAGCAGGAATAAGGAAATCTAGGTTTGTCATTACTGCAGTAAAGAAGGAGACGTCCTTAGGATTACAGGTGATAATGGGTTTAACCTTTATGCTTATATCAATGTTTACGGCATATGCAATTGTTTTTAAGACTGTATATGGTATAATATGGGTTAAAAACAGACAGGTGGTGTAAAATCCTGCTCATTTTAAAATCCCAGGTGTATACACGTAAACTATAATAGTATAAATATGTATATCGGAGTAAAGGATTCTAAAATCCCCTAGTGGAAATAGGTAAGTAGTGCAACCCCTGACCAAATTCATAGGAATTGGAAGATGGGTGAACATGGTTTTTTTTTTTTGTAGGATCTTGGAAATATGTTAATAGTTGAAAATACTGTGTATATCATGAAGTTATGTATGTAAAATGCCATCGGAACTGTTGTAAGTGGTAACAGTTCATTAGAAATAGTTTTTAGAGATCCCATGTGATTGTTAGTAACAGGAACAAACGTGATATTTTTGTGTTTATAAATCCCTGTAAAATCTAGTTAAATTGTGATGTAGGCATTATGGATAACCCTATGGTGGAGGTTTCTTTCACCAGAACAGGGGGATTGCCATAGATCATAAAAATATGCACATGATCATACTGTTTTGAAACTGTTGCAGTGACAATAACTCAGCGGAATGTTTCTTTTTCTCTCAAAATCACCTGTTGTAATTTTGATGTTTTACCTCTTGTGGCCAGTAGGGACACTCACAGGTCCTAGGAGGAGGAGTAGTAGTAGTAGAAGGGGAAATACACATCCATTTCCCAGCAGAGGTGGTAATGCCTGGAATTACTATGGTTTTCAATGAAAAAATAATAATAAAAAAAAAAAATATATATATATATATATATATATATACATATATACACACACACACACACATTTAAGTTTTTTTTAAGATGGTCTTGTATTTAAACAGGTTCCACAGGATGATTTTCTGTTACTAATAAGTAATTGGGTATATCTATTAAACAGTTTGTATGTCTAGAATAGATAACAATTAGTTACATATTGACATGCCTGTATTATGTATACTAACATTTCTTTCTATTTTCTCGGAACATCGGAAAGCAGGTCAAGGTATCAAAGAGCCCAGGACTTCTCCGATTCTCCTCAACATTAATGCACAGATTATTGTCAGGAGAAAAAGGAGGGTGTTATAGGGTAATTGAAGGTTGTAAATTTAGAATTTCCCAGGTTAGGGATATATTATTTTTTTGGGGAGATTTTCAGCGAAAATTAGAAAAACAAAAAGGCATTTTAGGATCTTGGATGCATTTTAGGATCTTGGAGAAAACAATGTAAAGTTCAGTCTGTAATACTCGTCAATGCTAATGATATGTGATTTTTGGAAACTTCAAATATGAAGTAGACAAAATTCGAAATTGTCACAATGGGTGGGGAGGGACCGCTAACGCACGGAGAATCTGTTTTTCATCCATGTAGGCAAATCAAGTCAACAGCAGGATATCTGAATACTGCAGACAGATCGGATGGAAGACAAGACGTCAGATTTGGTAGGAAAGATGGAGACATTCAAAAGTACTGATATCTCCCAATTTCTTATTTACGTGCTGATGAGGCCTAGCTTCAGAGAGACGATATTCTGGCAGATGACTACACAAACCCTAAGATGATCGGACGGGACACAGATTGGAAGGACGGGACACAGATCATCCAAAACAGATGTCCAAGATGACAACACTCCAGAAGCGCGCCCTCACCCCAGTTGGCGAAGATAACGTCATAGGAACAACATTAGGCTTTTGATTCCAAATGTTAAAAATTTAGGAAAGGACTTGGTTCACATATGAAAGATTTTTTTTATTCTTACATACACACAAACAAGGTTTTTTTTCCATCTACATATGCGAAGCAGGAGAGGACAGTTACTTCTCCACCCTTTCATTATTTTATTTTGAACTGTGAAAAATACATTGTTAAAATTCAATTTCTCTTTTACCACCTGTACGATCAATATACATAACACATATACGTTAATATGATGATGAACTGCATTATAATCCTGAAATTGAAAGTACCATCAGATAATAAAATGTAATTAGGTTTAGTTATACATAATTCTACGTATAGTAAAGGTTACACCAGACATCATAGATAATGTAGTCTCACGTTCCCCAAACATCCTTTATAGGTTAGATGAGTTCCAACATCCTACCAATGGTCCCCTATAGATCCGCAGATCGCGTATAAGGGTTGTTTTACCCTTTCCTGAGGCACATTATTGACGGTTCAATGAACGTTTTGTGTCATACCGTATAGAACATTAGATAATTTATTATGTCTGACTTGAGAATGTTAAGAACAGAATATGATAGTGCTTTGTTTGCTATCAAAGGGTGGTCTGTCAAAGTCAGATGATTGTATGGAAACATTTATACAATTATCTGTCAACACTATCGTCCCTTGTCTGATATCAATAATAACCAGAGTTATTAGAGGTATTGTTAGCTAATAAATATGATGTAAAATGTATTTATAAGAGATCTAAGGTTCAGAACACATTGGACATGTCATGTTTGGTATCATACTAAATTTCAGTTTATTTGCAGATATCCGTTTCTATTGGCAAAGAGATTGCACAGTGCGTACACTAGTTATGGATAGTAGGGAGTTACTGATTAGAATGCCATTTTCTGTATGTACTGTTGTAGCCAGTTTAAACTCGTTCTTCGGCGGGAAAAGGCACAATAGAGAATGCTGGAGAACTGACCCATACCCCTGATGACACCGTATGAACTGACCAATGACCAGACTGGCTTGAAGCTGGGACCAATGAAAACCTGCCAACTGTGTCCTTTGTTTCCAATGTAAACTGAATTGTATATATACCTGTGTCCTGAGTCCAGTACTCAGTCATCTCCATTTTGTGACAGCAGGCTTCAGGACTGAATGACTGCACGCTGGATTCAGTGCGCTAGCGTATTTATGGGCTGTACTATGTATTTTTCTATGTTATTTTATCTGAATTGTTAAACTACTTTATTTGTTACCCCTTTTCATATAAAATAACTTTTTGTGCTTTGGAACCACAAATGCAATTGGAAAGCAATTTCTTTTATAGCGACTAGACGGCATTAATAGAGGAGATTCAGTAACTGCGACATGTAATAAGCTTGATTTAGCACCCGAGCAGTAACTGCAATACAGAAAGACAGTGCGCGAGCAGCCACATAAACACCCCAGATTAATATCTGTAAAAGCCACAACATAACGTGCAGCTGTAGGAAGCTGGGTGCCTCTGGGGGGGGATATCGCCGATGACTGTTACTGTAGGAGCTGACAGAGGAGTCTTGGAGCCATAGATGCACCCAAGTCAGTTTTACGGACGGATCTTGTGACTGTTAGCACTGCGCATGCTCTGCAGCCGAACGCGGACATATACATGGGCCAATCAGAGTAGTGCGCATCTCATCGGGCTTCCACTGTCAGCTGATGGCGTGCCGCTGGGGGGGGGGGTAATGAGGCATGCGCACAAACACAAAGATTGGTGAGGGGGGGCGTGCGCAAAGAACCGTCTGATGTTCCGCTCCAAGAATCTGGCTGGTGCAAGTGCCCCCCGATAATGACGGCTAGGAAACCAAGTGTATGGATAGGGGTGGAGTCGCCACATAGGCGTATATAATTGGGTATACTGGAGGGTATCCACATTTAGCTCCGAGCGCACTATGCGAATGTAATTGTGGCCGACTTGCGCACAATGCTGAATAAGCCCCTGAGTGCTGTACCTGAGGATACGTCACCAATATTCCATTATAAAGAATTTTCCACTTAAGGCACGTGATGTAATAAGGCTCCGCGGCACATGGACAATATAGATCTCAGCCACAATGTACAGGTAACAGCGCAGCGAGGAATAACATTGGCCGTGGAATTACATGGAGGCGGCACGTCCAGTATCACATTGCTCCATGTTATTTATCTATAAATAATAAGCACATTACTAGCCAGACTTCAGTATTATATGTCTGAGTAATCTGTATCATCAAAGCGGGTGTTATATATGAGGTATATACATTATATTACTGAGCCCCAATCAGTAACACACATCAGCATTAGCGGGTGCTATATATGAGGTATATACATTATATTACTGAGCCCCAATCAGTAACACACATCAGCATTAGCGGGTGCTATATATGAGGTATATACATTATATTACTGAGCCCCAATCAGTAACACACATCAGCTCAGAATAACACAGAACCCAGCAGGGCCGGAGGTGAGGGCACTACAGGCGCCAAGCGGCAGCTGACTCACAATCAGCCATTAATGTGGAGCCAGTCTCACTAGGGATAACCCCTGCACTGCCAGGCATCAGAGTATGCCAACACCACATCCTCACGTGTCTCCATAACAAGCCCCCCTCTGAGCATCACATGGGGGGAAGCCGTGGGGATGACAGGCACATGGCTGCCCTACACTATAAATACAGCATCACACAGGGGCTAGCAGCATGTATGCCCCCATTCTGCCCAAACCTCACCAGATGGCCGCAGCTCACTATGCCAAGAATCACCAGAGCCCCACGTGCCAGCACCACGTTTATCCCACTACCCTGCCCTATGTACCCCCATCCCTGTACCCCATCTCACTAATAACCATAACACTACTCTGCATCACCAGTCACCAGGGCCCCACACTTATCCCACTACCCTGCCCTATGTACCCCCATCCCTGTACCCCATCTCACTAATAACCATAGCACTACTCTGCATCACCAGTCACCAGGGCCCCACACTTATCCCACTACCCTGCCCTATGTACCCCCATCCCTGTACCCCATCTCACTAATAACCATAACACTACTCTGCATCACCAGTCACCAGGGCCCCACACTTATCCCACTACCCTGCCCTATGTACCCCCATCCCTGTACCCCATCTCACTAATAACCATAGCACTACTCTGCATCACCAGTCACCAGGGCCCCACACTTATCCCACTACCCTGCCCTATGTACCCCCATCCCTGTACCCCATCTCACTAATAACCATAGCACTACTCTGCATCACCAGTCACCAGGGCCCCACACTTATCCCACTACCCTGCCCTATGTACCCCCATCCCTGTACCCCATCTCACTAATAACCATAACACTACTCTGCATCACCAGTCACCAGGGCCCCACACTTATCCCACTACCCTGCCCTATGTACCCCCATCCCTGTACCCCATCTCACTAATAACCATAGCACTACTCTGCATCACCAGTCACCAGGGCCCCACACTTATCCCACTACCCTGCCCTATGTACCCCCATCCCTGTACCCCATCTCACTAATAACCATAACACTACTCTGCATCACCAGTCACCAGGGCCCCACACTTATCCCACTACCCTGCCCTATGTACCCCCATCCCTGTACCCCATCTCACTAATAACCATAACACTACTCTGCATCACCAGTCACCAGGGCCCCACACTTATCCCACTACCCTGCCCTATGTACCCCCATCCCTGTACCCCATCTCACTAATAACCATAGCACTACTCTGCATCACCAGTCACCAGGGCCCCACACTTATCCCACTACCCTGCCCTATGTACCCCCATCCCTGTACCCCATCTCACTAATAACCATAGCACTACTCTGCATCACCAGTCACCAGGGCCCCACACTTATCCCACTACCCTGCCCTATGTACCCCCATCCCTGTACCCCATCTCACTAATAACCATAGCACTACTCTGCATCACCAGTCACCAGGGCCCCACACTTATCCCACTACCCTGCCCTATGTACCCCCATCCCTGTACCCCATCTCACTAATAACCATAACACTACTCTGCATCACCAGTCACCAGGGCCCCACACTTATCCCACTACCCTGCCCTATGTACCCCCATCCCTGTACCCCATCTCACTAATAACCATAACACTACTCTGCATCACCAGTCACCAGGGCCCCACACTTATCCCACTACCCTGCCCTATGTACCCCCATCCCTGTACCCCATCTCACTAATAACCATAGCACTACTCTGCATCACCAGTCACCAGGGCCCCACACTTATCCCACTACCCTGCCCTATGTACCCCCATCCCTGTACCCCATCTCACTAATAACCATAGCACTACTCTGCATCACCAGTCACCAGGGCCCCACGCTTATCCCACTACCCTGCCCTATGTACCCCCATCCCTGTACCCCATCTCACTAATAACCATAGCACTACTCTGCATCACCAGTCACCAGGGCCCCACACTTATCCCACTACCCTGCCCTATGTACCCCCATCCCTGTACCCCATCTCACTAATAACCATAGCACTACTCTGCATCACCAGTCACCAGGGCCCCACACTTATCCCACTACCCTGCCCTATGTACCCCCATCCCTGTACCCCATCTCACTAATAACCATAGCACTACTCTGCATCACCAGTCACCAGGGCCCCACGCTTATCCCATTACCCTGCCCTATGTACCCCCATCCCTGTACCACCTGTGCTGCTGCCCCCTATCCCTGCCATCCCTTATCCATCATCCCTAACCTGACACCCCCTGTGCCCCTGTCCCCCATTCCTGTCACACCCTGCCCCCCATCCTAGCCACCCCCTTTCCCTCATCCTGACATCCCTTGCCCATCACCCCTGGCACCCCCTGCGCCACTACCCCCCATCCCAGGCCCCAGTAACAGCGGGGAGCGGCCCCCGGGCGATGCCACTCACCAGGGGCTGCATCTCGGAGTGCACGGTGGGCACCTGGAAGCGGTCTATCTCCTCCATCATGGTGGCTGTGGTGAGGGCCGGGCTCTGCGGCTGCTGCTGACACTGGCGAGGAGGAGAGCGGGGGGGAGGCGGCGGCTCCGATCCCTCATCCCCTTACTGTGACTCACGGAGCCGGCTGCATTATTCAGGAGAGAGGCGGGGTCAGAGGCGGGGAGAGCAGCTCAAGATAGAGGGTGTGGGCGGGAAGAGAGGCGGGTACAGGAGCAAGGAGGGGAGGGGAGAGCTGCTCTAAGTACAAGGGATGAGAAGGGAGAGGCGTGTCGGGGGCGGAGACAGACACTGGGGCAGTCTGTACAGCTGAGACTACACGAGATAGGCGGAGCGTACTCTGCATGACAGATGAGATGGGCGGAGATAGAGAGCATAGGGGTGGCCACTGCTGTAAGGACCAAGAAGCTGGGCGGGGACAAATGTCAAGGGGGCGGAGCGCGTTAGTAAGTAATAATAGCCTGGGCGGAGCCAGTTTGACAGACGGGCGCGGTCACTGTACGTATGACATCACGGGCAGCCGTTGCCATGGATTCATCAGGATGAGGGGAATTGGTACCCAGACTGCACCCAGCACCCCAGAGACTGCACCCAGCGCCCCAGAGACTGCACCCTGCACCCCAGAGACTGCACCCAGCGCCCCAGAGACTGCACCCTGCACCCCAGAGACTGCACCCAGCACCCCAGAGACTGCACCCAGCACCCCAGAGACTGCACCCTGCACCCCAGAGACTGCACCCTGCACCCCAGAGACTGCACCCTACACCCAAGAGACTCTACCCTGCACCCCAGAGACTGCACCCTACACCCAAGAGACTCTACCCTGCACCCCAGAGACTGCACCCCAGAGACTGCACCCCAGAGACTGCACCCCAGAGACTGCACCCAGCACCCAAGAGACTGCACCCTGCACCCCAGAGACTGCACCCAGCACCCCAGAGACTGCACCCTGCACCCCAGAGACTGCACCCAAGAGACTGCACCCTGCACCCCAGAGACTGCACCCTACACCCCAGAGACTGCACCCCAGAGACTGCACCCAGCACCCCAGAGACTGCACCCAGCGCCCCAGAGACTGCACCCTGCACCCCAGAGACTGCACCCAGCGCCCCAGAGACTGCACCCTGCACCCCAGAGACTGCACCCAGCACCCCAGAGACTGCACCCAGCACCCCAGAGACTGCACCCTGCACCCCAGAGACTGCACCCTGCACCCCAGAGACTGCACCCTACACCCAAGAGACTCTACCCTGCACCCCAGAGACTGCACCCTACACCCAAGAGACTCTACCCTGCACCCCAGAGACTGCACCCCAGAGACTGCACCCCAGAGACTGCACCCCAGAGACTGCACCCAGCACCCAAGAGACTGCACCCTGCACCCCAGAGACTGCACCCAGCACCCCAGAGACTGCACCCTGCACCCCAGAGACTGCACCCAAGAGACTGCACCCTGCACCCCAGAGACTGCACCCTACACCCCAGAGACTGCACCCCAGAGACTGCACCCAGCACCCCAGAGACTGCACCCCAGAGACTGCACCCAGCACCCCAGAGACTGCACCCAGCACCCCAGAGACTGCACCCAGCACCCCAGAGACTGCACCCTGCACCCCAGAGACTGCACCCAGCACCCCAGAGACTGCACCCCTGAGACTGCACCCTACACCCCTGAGACTGCACCCAGCACCCCAGAGACTCTACCCTGCACCCCAGAGACTGCACCCAGCACCCAAGAGACGCTACCCTGCACCCCAGAGACTGCACCCTACACCCAAGAGACTCTACCCTGCACCCCAGAGACTGCACCCCAGAGACTGCACCCCAGAGACTGCACCCCAGAGACTGCACCCCAGAGACTGCACCCAGCACCCAAGAGACTGCACCCTGCACCCCAGAGACTGCACCCAGCACCCCAGAGACTGCACCCAGCACCCCAGAGACTGCACCCTGCACCCCAGAGACTGCACCCTGCACCCAAGAGACTGCACCCTGCACCCCAGAGACTGCACCCAGCACCCCAGAGACTGCACCCAGCACCACAGAGACTGCACCCTGCACCCCAGAGACTGCACCCTGCACCCCAGAGACTGCACCCTACACCCAAGAGACTCTACCCTGCACCCCAGAGACTGCACCCTACACCCAAGAGACTCTACCCTGCACCCCAGAGACTGCACCCCAGAGACTGCACCCCAGAGACTGCACCCCAGAGACTGCACCCAGCACCCAAGAGACTGCACCCTGCACCCCAGAGACTGCACCCAGCACCCCAGAGACTGCACCCTGCACCCCAGAGACTGCACCCAGCACCCCAGAGACTGCACCCAGCACCCCAGAGACTGCACCCAGCACCCCAGAGACTGCACCCTGCACCCCAGAGACTGCACCCAGCACCCCAGAGACTGCACCCAGCACCCCAGAGACTGCACCCTGCACCCCAGAGACTGCACCCTGCACCCCAGAGACTGCACCCTACACCCAAGAGACTCTACCCTGCACCCCAGAGACTGCACCCTACACCCAAGAGACTCTACCCTGCACCCCAGAGACTGCACCCCAGAGACTGCACCCCAGAGACTGCACCCAGCACCCAAGAGACTGCACCCTGCACCCCAGAGACTGCACCCAGCACCCCAGAGACTGCACCCTGCACCCCAGAGACTGCACCCAAGAGACTGCACCCTGCACCCCAGAGACTGCACCCTACACCCCAGAGACTGCACCCCAGAGACTGCACCCAGCACCCCAGAGACTGCACCCCAGAGACTGCACCCAGCACCCCAGAGACTGCACCCAGCACCCCAGAGACTGCACCCACCACCCCAGAGACTGCACCCTGCACCCCAGAGACTGCACCCAGCACCCCAGAGACTGCACCCCTGAGACTGCACCCTACACCCCTGAGACTGCACCCAGCACCCCAGAGACTCTACCCTGCACCCCAGAGACTGCACCCAGCACCCAAGAGACGCTACCCTGCACCCCAGAGACTGCACCCTACACCCAAGAGACTCTACCCTGCACCCCAGAGACTGCACCCCAGAGACTGCACCCCAGAGACTGCACCCCAGAGACTGCACCCCAGAGACTGCACCCAGCACCCAAGAGACTGCACCCTGCACCCCAGAGACTGCACCCAGCACCCCAGAGACTGCACCCAGCACCCCAGAGACTGCACCCTGCACCCCAGAGACTGCACCCTGCACCCAAGAGACTGCACCCTGCACCCCAGAGACTGCACCCAGCACCCCAGAGACTGCACCCAGCACCACAGAGACTGCACCCTGCACCCCAGAGACTGCACCCTGCACCCCAGAGACTGCACCCTACACCCAAGAGACTCTACCCTGCACCCCAGAGACTGCACCCTACACCCAAGAGACTCTACCCTGCACCCCAGAGACTGCACCCCAGAGACTGCACCCCAGAGACTGCACCCCAGAGACTGCACCCAGCACCCAAGAGACTGCACCCTGCACCCCAGAGACTGCACCCAGCACCCCAGAGACTGCACCCTGCACCCCAGAGACTGCACCCAAGAGACTGCACCCTGCACCCCAGAGACTGCACCCTACACCCCAGAGACTGCACCCCAGAGACTGCACCCAGCACCCCAGAGACTGCACCCCAGAGACTGCACCCAGCACCCCAGAGACTGCACCCAGCACCCCAGAGACTGCACCCACCACCCCAGAGACTGCACCCTGCACCCCAGAGACTGCACCCAGCACCCCAGAGACTGCACCCCTGAGACTGCACCCTACACCCCTGAGACTGCACCCAGCACCCCAGAGACTCTACCCTGCACCCCAGAGACTGCACCCAGCACCCAAGAGACGCTACCCTGCACCCCAGAGACTGCACCCTACACCCAAGAGACTCTACCCTGCACCCCAGAGACTGCACCCCAGAGACTGCACCCCAGAGACTGCACCCCAGAGACTGCACCCCAGAGACTGCACCCAGCACCCAAGAGACTGCACCCTGCACCCCAGAGACTGCACCCAGCACCCCAGAGACTGCACCCAGCACCCCAGAGACTGCACCCTGCACCCCAGAGACTGCACCCTGCACCCAAGAGACTGCACCCCAGAGACTGCACCCTACACCCCAGAGACTGCACCCCAGAGACTGCACCCAGCACCCCAGAGACTGCACCCTGCACCCCAGAGACTGCACCCTGCACCCCAGAGACTGCACCCTGCACCCCAGAGACTGCACCCTACACCCAAGAGACTCTACCCTGCACCCCAGAGACTGCACCCTACACCCAAGAGACTCTACCCTGCACCCCAGAGACTGCACCCCAGAGACTGCACCCCAGAGACTGCACCCAGCACCCAAGAGACTGCACCCTGCACCCCAGAGACTGCACCCAGCACCCCAGAGACTGCACCCTGCACCCCAGAGACTGCACCCTGCACCCAAGAGACTGCACCCTGCACCCCAGAGACTGCACCCTACACCCCAGAGACTGCACCCCAGAGACTGCACCCAGCACCCCAGAGACTGCACCCTGCACCCCAGAGACTGCACCCTGCACCCCAGAGACTGCACCCTGCACCCCAGAGACTGCACCCTACACCCAAGAGACTCTACCCTGCACCCCAGAGACTGCACCCTACACCCAAGAGACTCTACCCTGCACCCCAGAGACTGCACCCCAGAGACTGCACCCCAGAGACTGCACCCAGCACCCAAGAGACTGCACCCTGCACCCCAGAGACTGCACCCAGCACCCCAGAGACTGCACCCTGCACCCCAGAGACTGCACCCTGCACCCAAGAGACTGCACCCTGCACCCCAGAGACTGCACCCTACACCCCAGAGACTGCACCCCAGAGACTGCACCCAGCACCCCAGAGACTGCACCCTGCACCCCAGAGACTGCACCCTGCACCCCAGAGACTGCACCCTGCACCCCAGAGACTGCACCCTACACCCAAGAGACTCTACCCTGCACCCCAGAGACTGCACCCTACACCCAAGAGACTCTACCCTGCACCCCAGAGACTGCACCCCAGAGACTGCACCCAGCACCCAAGAGACTGCACCCTGCACCCCAGAGACTGCACCCAGCACCCCAGAGACTGCACCCTGCACCCCAGAGACTGCACCCTGCACCCAAGAGACTGCACCCTGCACCCCAGAGACTGCACCCTACACCCCAGAGACTGCACCCCAGAGACTGCACCCAGCACCCCAGAGACTGCACCCTGCACCCCAGAGACTGCACCCTACACCCAAGAGACTCTACCCTGCACCCCAGAGACTGCACCCTACACCCAAGAGACTCTACCCTGCACCCCAGAGACTGCACCCCAGAGACTGCACCCCAGAGACTGCACCCAGCACCCAAGAGACTGCACCCTGCACCCCAGAGACTGCACCCAGCACCCCAGAGACTGCACCCAGCACCCCAGAGACTGCACCCTGCACCCCAGAGACTGCACCCTGCACCCAAGAGACTGCACCCTGCACCCCAGAGACTGCACCCTACACCCCAGAGACTGCACCCCAGAGACTGCACCCAGCACCCCAGAGACTGCACCCCAGAGACTGCACCCAGCACCCCAGAGACTGCACCCACCACCCCAGAGACTGCACCCTGCACCCCAGAGACTGCACCCAGCACCCCAGAGACTGCACCCCTGAGACTGCACCCTACACCCCTGAGACTGCACCCAGCACCCCAGAGACTCTACCCTGCACCCCAGAGACTGCACCCAGCACCCAAGAGACGCTACCTTGCACCCCAGAGACTGCACCCTACACCCAAGAGACTCTACCCTGCACCCCAGAGACTGCACCTGCACCCCAGAGACTGCACACTGAACCCCAGAGACTGCACCCTACACCCCAGAGACTGCACCCTACACCCCAAAGACTGCACCCTACACCCCAGAGACTGCACCCTACACCCCAGAGACTGCACCCTACACCCCAGAGACTGCACCCTGCACCCCAGAGACTCTACCCTGCACCCCAGAGACTGCACCCAGCACCCCAGAGACTGCACCCAGCACCCCAGAGACTGCATCCTACACCCCAGAGACTGCACCCAGCACCCCAGAGACTGCATCCTACACCCCAGAGACTGCACCGAGCACCCCAGAGACTGCACCGAACACCCTCGAGACTGCACCCCAGAGACTCTACCTACACCCCAGAGACTGCACCCAGCACCCCAGAGACTGCACCGAGCACCCTCGAGACTGCACACCAGAGACTCTACCCTACACCCCAGAGACTGCACCCAGCACCCCAGAGACTGCACTGAACACCCTCGAGGCTGCACCCCAGAGACTCTACCCTACACCCCAGAGACTGAACCCTACACCCCAGAGACTGCACCCTGCACCCCAGAGACTCTACCCTACACCCCAGAGACTGCTCACAGCACCCTCGAGACTGCACCCCAGAGACTCTACCTACACCCCAGAGACTGCACCCAGCACCCCAGAGACTGCACCGAGCACCCTCGAGACTGCACACCAGAGACTCTACCCTACACCCCAGAGACTGCACCCAGCACCCCAGAGACTGCACTGAACACCCTCGAGGCTGCACCCCAGAGACTCTACCCTACACCCCAGAGACTGAACCCTACACCCCAGAGACTGCACCCTGCACCCCAGAGACTCTACCCTACACCCCAGAGACTGCTCACAGCACCCTCGAGACTGCACCCCAGAGACTCTACCCTACACCCCAGAGACTGCACCCTGCACCCCAGAGACTCTACCCTACACCCCAGAGACTGCACCCAGCACCCCAGAAACTGCACCCAGCACCCCAGAGACTCTACCCTGCACCCCAGAGACTTCATCCTACACCCCAGAGACTGCATCCTACACCCCAGAGACTGCACCCAGCACCCTCGAGACTGCACCCCAGAGACTCTACCCTACACCCCAGAGACTGCACCCTGCACCCCAGAGACTCTACCCTACACCCTCGAGACTGCACCCAGCACCCCAGAGACTGCACCCAGCACCCCTGAGACTGCACCCAGCGCCCCAGAGACTGCACCCTGCACCCCAGAGACTGCACCCTGCACCCCAGAGACTGCACCCAGCACCCCAGAGACTGCACCCTGCACCCCAGAGACTCTACCCTGCACCCCAGAGACTGCACCCCTGAGACTGCACCCTACACCCCTGAGACTGCACCCAGCACCCCAGAGACTCTACCCTGCACCCCAGAGACTGCACCCAGCACACAAGAGACTCTACCCTGCACCCCAGAGACTGCACCCTACACCCAAGAGACTCTACCCTGCACCCCAGAGACTGCACCTGCACCCCAGAGACTGCACACTGAACCCCAGAGACTGCACCCTACACCCCAGAGACTGCACCCTACACTCCAAAGACTGCACCCTACACCCCACAGACTGCACCCTACACCCCAGAGACTGCACCCTGCACCCCAGAGACTCTACCCTGCACCCCAGAGACTGCACCCAGCACCCCAGAGACTGCACCCAGCACCCCAGAGACTGCATCCTACACCCCAGAGACTGCACCCAGCACCCCAGAGACTGCATCCTACACCCCAGAGACTGCACCGAGCACCCCAGAGACTGCACCGAACACCCTCGAGACTGCACCCCAGAGACTCTACCTACACCCCAGAGACTGCAGCCAGCACCCCGGAGACTGCACCGAGCACCCTCGAGACTGCACACCAGAGACTCTACCCTACACCCCAGAGACTGCACCCAGCACCCCAGAGACTGCACTGAACACCCTCGAGGCTGCACCCTAGAGACTCTACCCTACACCCCAGAGACTGCACCCTACACCCCAGAGACTGCACCCTGCACCCCAGAGACTCTACCCTACACCCCAGAGACTGCTCACAGCACCCTCGAGACTGCACCCCAGAGACTCTACCCTACACCCCAGAGACTGCACCCTGCACCCCAGAGACTCTACCCTACACCCCAGAGACTGCACCCAGCACCCCAGAAACTGCACCCAGCACCCCAGAGACTCTACCCTGCACCCCAGAGACTGCATCCTACACCCCAGAGACTGCATCCTACACCCCAGAGACTGCACCCAGCACCCTCGAGACTGCACCCCAGAGACTCTACCCTACACCCCAGAGACTGCACCCTGCACCCCAGAGACTCTACCCTACACCCTCGAGACTGCACCCAGCACCCCAGAGACTGCACCCAGCACCCCTGAGACTGCACCCAGCGCCCCAGAGACTGCACCCTGCACCCCAGAGACTGCACCCTGCACCCCAGAGACTGCACCCAGCACCCCAGAGACTGCACCCTGCACCCCAGAGACTCTACCCTGCACCCCAGAGACTGCACCCCTGAGACTGCACCCTACACCCCTGAGACTGCACCCAGCACCCCAGAGACTCTACCCTGCACCCCAGAGACTGCACCCAGCACCCAAGAGACTCTACCCTGCACCCCAGAGACTGCACCCTACACCCCAGAGACTCTACCCTGCACCCCAGAGACTGCACCTGCACCCCAGAGACTGCACTCTGAACCCCAGAGACTGCACCCTACACCCCAGAGACTGCACCCTACACCCCAAAGACTGCACCCTACACCCCAGAGACTGCACCCTGCACCCCAGAGACTCTACCCTGCACCCCAGAGACTGCACCCAGCACCCCAGAGACTGCACCCAGCACCCCAGAGACTGCACCCAGCACCCCAGAGACTGCATCCTACACCCCAGAGACTGCACCGATCACCCCAGAGACTGCACCGAACACCCTCGAGACTGCACCCCAGAGACTCTACCTACACCCCAGAGACTGCACCCAGCACCCCAGAGACTGCACCGAGCACCCTCGAGACTGCACACCAGAGACTCTACCCTACACCCCAGAGACTGCACCCAGCACCCCAGAGACTGCACCCAGCACCCCAGAGACTGCACCCAGCACCCCAGAGACTGCATCCTACACCCCAGAGACTGCACCGATCACCCCAGAGACTGCACCGAACACCCTCGAGACTGCACCCCAGAGACTCTACCTACACCCCAGAGACTGCACCCAGCACCCCAGAGACTGCACCGAGCACCCTCGAGACTGCACACCAGAGACTCTACCCTACACCCCAGAGACTGCACCCAGCACCCTCGAGACTGCACCCCAGAGACTCTACCCTACACCCAGAGACTGCACCCTGCACCCCAGAGACTCTACCCTACACCCCAGAGACTGCACCCAGCACCCCAGAAACTGCACCCAGCACCCCTGAGACTGCACCCAGCACCCCAGAGACTCTACCCTGCACCCCAGAGACTGCATCCTACACCCCAGAGACTGCATCCTACACCCCAGAGACTGCACCCAGCACCCTCGAGACTGCACCCCAGAGACTCTACCCTACACCCCAGAGACTGCACCCTGCACCCCAGAGACTCTACCCTACACCCTCGAGACTGCACCCAGCACCCCAGAGACTGCACCCAGCACCCCTGAGACTGCACCCAGCACCCCAGAGACTGCACCCTGCACCCCAGAGACTGCACCCAGCACCTCAGAGACTGCACCCAGCACCCCAGAGACTGCACCTGCACCCCAGAGACTGCACACTGAACCCCAGAGACTGCACCCTACACCCCAGAGACTGCACCCTGCACCTCAGAGACTGCACCCAGCACCCCAGAGATTGCACCCAGCACCCCAGAGACTGCACCCCAGAGAATGCACCCAGCACCCAAGAGACTGCACCCCATAGACAGCACCCTACACCCCAGAGACTGCACCCTACACCCCAGAGATTGCACCCAGCACCCCAGAGACTGCACCCAGCACCCAAGAGACTGCACCCCAGAGACTGCACCCACACCCCAGAGACTGCACCCTACAACCCAGAGACTGCACCCTGCACCCCAAAGATTGCACCCAGCACCCCAGAGATTGCACCCAGCACCCTAGAGACGGCACCCCGCACCCCAGAGAGTGCACCCTACACCCCAGAGACTGCACCCCAGAGACTGCACCCAACACCCCAGAGACTGCACCCAGCACCTCAGAGACATCACCTGCACCCCAGAGACTGCACCCCAGAGACTGCACCCTGCACCCCAGAGACTGCACCCAGCACCCCAGAGACTGCACCAAGCACCTCAGAGATTGCACCAAGCACCTCAGAGACTGCACCTAGCACCCCAGAGACTGCACCCAGCACCTCAGAGACTGCACCCTACACCCCAGAGACTGCACCCCAGAGACTGCACCCAGCACGCCAGAGACTGCACCCAGCACCTCAGAGACTGCACCCAGCACCCCAGAGACTGCACCCTACACCCCAGAGACTCCTCACAGCACCCCAGAGACTGCACCCAGCGCCCCAGAGACTGCACCAAGCACCCTAGAGACTGCACCCCAGAGTCTGCACCCAGCACCCCAGAGACTGCACCCAGCACCGAGACTGCACCCAGCACCCCAGAGACTGCTCACAGCACCCCAGAGACTGCACCCAGCACCCCAGAGACTGCACCCTGCACCCCAGAGACTGCACCCAGCGCCCCAGAGACTGCACCCTACACCCCAGAGACTGCACCCAGCACCCCAGAGAGTGCACCCAGCACCCCAGAGACTGCACCCTGCACCCCAGAGACTGCACCCTACACCCCAGAGACTGCACCCAGCACCCCAGAATGCACCCTGCACCCCAGAGACAGCACCCTGCACCCCAGAGACTGCACCCTGCACCCCAGAGACTGCACCCAGCACCCCAGAGACTGCACCCTACACCCCAGAGACTGCACCCTGCACCCCAGAGACTGCACCCAGCACCCCAGAGACTGCACCCAGCACCCCAGACACTGCACCCCAGAGATTGCACCCAGCACCCCAGAGACTGCACGCTAGACACTGCACCCTACACCCCAGAGACTGCACCCCAGAGATTGCACCCAGCACCCCAGAGACTGCACCCTACACCCCAGAGACTGCTCCCAGCACCCCAGAGACTGCGCCCTACACCCCAGAGACTCCACCCAGTACCCTAGAGACTGCACCCAGCACCCCAGAGAGTACACCCAGCACCCTAGAGACTGCACCCCAGAGACTGCACCTGCACCCCAGAGACTGCACCCCTGAGACTGCACCCTGCACCCCGGAGACTGCACCCAGCACCCCAGAGACTCTACCCTGCACCCCTGAGACTGCACCCAGCACCCCAGAGACTGCACCCTACACCCCTGAGACTGCACCCTAGAGACTCTACCCTGCACCCCACAGACTGCACCCAGCACCCTAGAGACTGCACCCAGCACCCCAGAGACTGCACCTGCACCCCAGAGACTGCACCCCTGAGACTGCACCCTGCACCCCGGAGAATGCACCCAGCACCCCAGAGACTCTACCCTGCACCCCTGAGACTGCACCCAGCACCCCAGAGACTGCACCCTACACCCCAGAGACTGCACCCTACACCCCAGAGTCTGCACCCAGCACCTCACAAGACTGCACCCCAGAGACTGCACCCAGCACCCCAGAGACTGCACCCTACACCCCAGAGACTGCACCCAGCACCCCAGAGACTGCACCCAGCACCCCAGAGGCTGCACCCAGCACCCTAGAGACTCTACCCTACACCCCAGACACTGCAACCAGCACCCCAGAGATTGCACCCAGCACCCCAGAGATTGCACCCAGCACCCTAGAGACTGCACCCCAGAGAGTGCTCCCTACACCCCAGAGACTGCACCCCAGAGACTGCACCCAGCACCCCAGCGACTGCACCCAGCACCTCAGAGACTGCACCTGCACCCCAGAGACTGCACCCAGCACTCTAGAGACTGCACCCCAGAGTCTGCACCCTGCACCCCAGAGACTGCACCCCAGAGACTGCACCCAGCACCCCAGAGACTGCACCCAGCACCTCAGAGACTGCACCCAGCACCCATGAGACTGCACCCCATAGACAGCACCCTACACCCCAGAGACTGCACCCTACACACCAGAGATTGCACCCAGCACCCCAGAGACTGCACCCAGCACCCAAGAGACTGCACCCCAGAGACTGCACCCACACCCCAGAGACTGCACCCTACAACCCAGAGACTGCACCCCAAAGATTGCACCCAGCCCCCCAGAGATTGCACCCAGCACCCTAGAGACTGCACCCTGCACCCCAGAGACTGCACCCAGCACCCCAGAGACTGCACCCAGCACCTCAGAGACTGCACCTGCACCCCAGAGACTGCACCCAGCACTCTAGAGACTGCACCCTGCACCCCAGAGACTGCACCCCAGAGACTGTACCCAGCACCCCAGAGACTGCACCCAGCACCTCAGAGACTGCACCCAGCACCTCAGAGACTGCACCTAGCACCCCAGAGACTGCACCCAGCACCTCAGAGACTGCACCCTACACCCCAGAAACTGCACCCTAGAGACTGCACCCAGCACCCCAGAGACTGCACCCAGCACCTCAGAGACTGCACCCTGCACCCCAGAGACTGCACCCTGCACCCAAGAGACTGCACCCTGCACCCCAGAGACTGCACCCTACACCCCAGAGACTGCACCCAGCACCCCAGAGACTGCACCCTGCACCCCAGAGACTGCACCCTGCACCCCAGAGACTGCACCCTGCACCCCAGAGACTGCACCCTACACCCAAGAGACTCCCTACACCCCAGAGACTGCACCCAGCACCCCAGAGAGTGCACCCAGCACCCCAGAGACTGCTCCCTACCCCCAGAGACTGCACCCAGCACCCCAGAATGCACCCCAGAGACAGCACCCTGCACCCCAGAGACTGCACCCTGCACCCCAGAGACTGCACCCAGCACCCCAGAGACTGCACCCTACACCCCAGAGACTGCACCCTGCACCCCAGAGACTGCACCCAGCACCCCAGAGACTGCACCCCAGAGATTGCACCCAGCACCCCAGAGACTGCACCCTACACCCCAGAGACTGCTCCCAGCACCCCAGAGACTGCACCCTACACCCCAGAGACTGCACCCTGCACCCCAGAGACTGCACCCTGCACCCCAGAGACTGCATCCCAGAGACTGCACCCTACACCTCAGAGACTGCACCCTACCCCCAGAGACTGCACACAGCACCCCAGAATGCACCCTGCACCCCAGAGACAGCACCCTGCACCCCAGAGACTGCACCCTGCACCCCAGAGACTGCACCCAGCACCCCAGAGACTGCACCCTATACCCCAGAGACTGCACCCTGCACCCCAGAGACTGCACCCAGCACCCCAGAGACTCTACCCTGCACCCCTGAGACTGCACCCAGCACCCCAGAGACTGCACCCTACACCCCAGAGACTGCACCCTAGAGACTCTACCCTACACCCCACTGACTGCACCCAGCACCCTAGAGACTGCACCTAGCACCCCAGAGAGTGCACCCAGCACCCTAGAGACTGCACCCCAGAGACTGCACCTGCACCCCAGAGACTGCACCCTGCACCCCAGAGACTCTACCCTGCACCCCTGAGACTGCACCCAGCACCCCAGAGACTGCACCCTACACCCCAGAGACTGCACCCAGCACCGCAGAGACTGCACCCCAGAGACTGCACCCAGCACCCTAGACACTCTACCCTACACCCCAGACACTGCAACCAGCACCCCAGAGATTGCACCCAGCACCCTAGAGACTGCACCCGGCACCCCAGAGACTGCACCCAGCACCTCAGAGACTGCACCTGCACCCAGCACTCTAGAGACTGCACCCCAGAGACTGCACCCTGCACCCCAGAGACTGCACCCCAGAGAGTGCACCCAGCACCTCAGAGACTGCACCCAGCACCTCAGAGACTGCACCTAGCACCCCAGAGACTGCACCCAGCACCTCAGAGACTGCACCCTACACCCCAGAGACTGCACCCAGCACCCCAGAGACTGCACCCAGCACCTCAGAGACTGCACCCAGCACCCCAGAGACTGCACCCTACACCCCAGAGACTCCTCACAGCACCCCAGAGACTGCACCCAGCGCCCCAGAGACTGTACCCAGCACCCTAGAGACTGCACCCCAGAATCTGCCCCCAGCACCCCAGAGACTGCACCCAGCACCCCAGAGACTGCTCACAGCACCCCAGAGACTGCACCCTACACCCCAGAGACTGCACCCAGCACCCCAGAGACTGCACCCAGCGCCCCAGAGACTGCACCCAGCACCCCAGAGACTGCACCCTACACCCCAGAGACTGCACCCTGCACCCCAGAGACTGCACCCAGCACCCCAGAGACTGCACCCTGCACCCCAGAGACTGCACCCAGCACCCCAGAGACTCTACCCTGCACCCCAGAGACTGCACCCTGCACCCCAGAGACTGCACCCAGCACCCCAGAGACTGCACCCTACACCCCAGAGACTGCACCCTACACCCCAGAGACTGCACCCAGCACCCCAGAGAGTGCACCCAGCACCCCAGAGACTGCACCCTGCACCCCAGAGACTGCACCCAGCACCCCAGAATGCACCCTGCACCCCAGAGACAGCACCCTGCACCCCAGAGACTGCACCCTGCACCCCAGAGACTGCACCCAGCACCCCAGAGACTGCACCCTACACCCCAGAGACTGCACCCTACACCCCAGAGACTGCACCCTGCACCCCAGAGACTGCACCCAGCACCCCAGAGACTGCACCCTATACCCCAGAGACTGCACCCTGCACCCCAGAGACTGCACCCAGCACCCCAGAGACTCTACCCTGCACCCCTGAGACTGCACCCAGCACCCCAGAGACTGCACCCTACACCCCAGAGACTGCACCCTAGAGACTCTACCCTACACTCCACTGACTGCACCCAGCACCCTAGAGACTGCACCCAGCACCCCAGAGAGTGCACCCAGCACCCTAGAGACTGCACCCCAGAGACTGCACCTGCACCCCTGAGACTGCACCCTGCACCCCGGAGACTGCACCCAGCACCCCAGAGACTCTACCCTGCACCCCTGAGACTGCACCCAGCACCCCAGAGACTGCACCCTACACCCCAGAGACTGCACCCAGCACCGCAGAGACTGCACCCCAGAGACTGCACCCAGCACCCTAGAGACTCTACCCTACACCCCAGACACTGCAAACAGCACCCCAGAGATTGCACCCAGCACCCCAGAGATTGCACCCAGCACCCTAGAGACTGCACCCGGCACCCCAGAGACTGCACCCAGCACCTCAGAGACTGCACCTGCACCCAGCACTCTAGAGACTGCACCCCAGAGACTGCACCCAGCACCCCAGAGACTGCACCCCAGAGAGTGCACCCAGCACCTCAGAGACTGCACCCAGCACCTCAGAGACTGCACCTAGCACCCCAGAGACTGCACCCAGCACCTCAGAGACTGCACCCTACACCCCAGAGACTGCACCCAGCACCCCAGAGACTGCACCCAGCACCTCAGAGACTGCACCCAGCACCCCAGAGACTGCACCCTACACCCCAGAGACTCCTCACAGCACCCCAGAGACTGCACCCAGCGCCCCAGAGACTGCACCCAGCACCCTAGAGACTGCACCCCAGAGTCTGCACCCAGCACCCCAGAGACTGCACCCAGCACCCCAGAGACTGCACCCTACACCCCAGAGACTGCACCCAGCACCCCAGAGACTGCACCCTGCACCCCAGAGACTGCACCCAGCGCCCCAGAGACTGCACCCTACACCCCAGAGACTGCACCCAGCACCCCAGAGAGTGCACCCAGCACCCCAGAGACTGCACCCTGCACCCCAGAGACTGCACCCAGCACCCCAGAATGCACCCTGCACCCCAGAGACAGCACCCTGCACCCCAGAGACTGCACCCTGCACCCCAGAGACTGCACCCAGCACCCCAGAGACTGCACCCTACACCCCAGAGACTGCACCCTGCACCCCAGAGACTGCACCCTGCACCCCAGAGACTGCACCCAGCACCCCAGAGACTGCACCCAGCACCCCAGACACTGCACCCAGCACCCCAGAGACTGCACGCTAGACACTGCACCCTACACCCCAGAGACTGCACCCCAGAGATTGCACCCAGCACCCCAGAGACTGCACCCTACACCCCAGAGACTGCTCCCAGCACCCCAGAGACTGCACCCTACACCCCAGAGACTCCACCCAGTACCCTAGAGACTGCACCCAGCACCCCAGAGAGTACACCCAGCACCCTAGAGACTGCACCCCAGAGACTGCACCTGCACCCCAGAGACTGCACCCCTGAGACTGCACCCTGCACCCCGGAGACTGCACCCAGCACCCCAGAGACTCTACCCTGCACCCCTGAGTCTGCACCCAGCACCCCAGAGACTGCACCCTACACCCCTGAGACTGCACCCTAGAGACTCTACCCTACACCCCACAGACTGCACCCAGCACCCTAGAGACTGCACCCCAGAGACTGCACCCAGCACCCCAGAGACTGCACCTGCACCCCAGAGACTGCACCCTGCACCCCGGAGAATGCACCCAGCACCCCAGAGACTCTACCCTGCACCCCTGAGACTGCACCCAGCACCCCAGAGACTGCACCCTACACCCCAGAGACTGCACCCTACACCCCAGAGTCTGCACCCAGCACCGCACAAGACTGCACCCCAGAGACTGCACCCAGCACCCCAGAGACTGCACCCTACACCCCAGAGACTGCACCCAGCACCCCAGAGACTGCACCCAGCACCCCAGAGGCTGCACCCAGCACCCTAGAGACTCTACCCTACACCCCAGACACTGCAACCAGCACCCCAGAAATTGCACCCAGCACCCCAGAGATTGCACCCAGCACCCTAGAGACTGCACCCCAGAGAGTGCTCCCTACACCCCAGAGACTGCACCCCAGAGACTGCACCCAGCACCCCAGAGACTGCACCCAGCACCTCAGAGACTGCACCCAGCACTCTAGAGACTGCACCCCAGAGTCTGCACCCTGCACCCCAGAGACTGCACCCCAGAGACTGCACCCAGCACCCCAGAGACTGCACCCAGCACCTCAGAGACTGCACCCAGCACCCATGAGACTGCACCCCATAGACAGCACCCTACACCCCAGAGACTGCACCCTACACACCAGAGATTGCACCCAGCACCCCAGAGACTGCACCCCAGAGACTGCACCCAGCACCCAAGAGACTGCACCCCAGAGACTGCACCCACACCCCAGAGACTGCACCCTACAACCCAGAGACTGCACCCCAAAGATTGCACCCAGCCCCCCAGAGATTGCACCCAGCCCCCTAGAGACTGCACCCTGCACCCCAGAGTCTGCACCTAGCACCCCAGAGACTGCACCCAGCACCTCAGAGACTGCACCTGCACCCCAGAGACTGCACCCAGCACTCTAGAGACTTCACCCTGCACCCCAGAGACTGCACCCCAGAGACTGTACCCAGCACCCCAGAGACTGCACCCAGCACCTCAGAGACTGCACCCAGCACCTCAGAGACTGCACCTAGCACCCCAGAGACTGCACCCAGCACCTCAGAGACTGCACCCTACACCCCAGAAACTGCACCCTAGAGACTGCACCCAGCACCCCAGAGACTGCACCCAGCACCTCAGAGACTGCACCCAGCACCCCAGAGACTGCACCCTACACCCCAGAAACTCCTCACAGCACCCCAGAGACTGCACCCCAGATTCTGCACCCAGCACCCCAGAGACTGCACCCAGCACCAAGACTGCACCCAGTACCCCAGAGACTGCTCACAGCACCCCAGAGACTGCACCCATCACCCCAGAGACTGCACCCTGCACCCCAGAGACTGCACCCAGCGCCCCAGAGACTGCACCCTACACCCCAGAGACTGCACCCAGCACCCCAGAGAGTGCACCCAGCACCCCAGAGACTGCTCCCTACCCCCAGAGACTGCACCCAGCACCCCAGAATGCACCCCAGAGACAGCACCCTGCACCCCAGAGACTGCACCCAGCACCCCATAGACTGCACCATACACCCCAGAGACTGCACCCTGCACCCCAGAGACTGCACCCAGCACCCCAGAGATTGCACCCAGCACCCCAGAGACTGCACCCTACACCCCAGAGACTGCTCCCAGCACCACAGAGACTGCACCCTACACCCCAGAGACTGCACCCTGCACCCCACAGACTGCATCCCAGAGACTGCACCCTACACCTCAGAGACTGCACCCAGCACCCCAGAATGCACCCTGCACCCCAGAGACAGCACCCTGCACCCCAGAGACTGCACCCTGCACCCCAGAGACTGCAGCACCCCAGAGACTCTACCCTGCACCCCTGAGACTGCACCCAGCACCCCAGAGACTGCACCCAGCACCGCAGAGACTGCACCCCAGAGACTGCACCCAGCACCCTAGAGACTCTACCCTACACCCCAGACACTGCAACCAGCACCCCAGAGATTGCACCCAGCACCCCAGAGATTGCACCCAGCACCCTAGAGACTGCACCCGGCACCCCAGAGACTGCACCCAGCACCTCAGAGACTGCACCTGCACCCAGCACTCTAGAGACTGCACCCCAGAGACTGCACCCTGCACCCCAGAGACTGCACCCCAGAGAGTGCACCCAGCACCTTAGAGACTGCACCCAGCACCTCAGAGACTGCACCTAGCACCCCAGAGACTGCACCCTACACCCCAGAGACTGCACCCAGCACCCAAGAGACTGCACCCAGCACCTCAGAGACTGCACCCAGCACCCCAGAGACTGCACCCTACACCCCAGAGACTCCTCACAGCACCCCAGAGACTGCACCCAGCGCCCCAGAGACTGCACCCAGCACCGTAGAGACTGCACCCCAGAGTCTGCACCCAGCACCCCAGAGACTGCACCCAGCACTGAGACTGCACCCAGCACCCCAGAGACTGCTCACAGCACCCCAGAGACTGCACCCAGCACCCCAGAGACTGCACCCAGCACCCCAGAGACTGCACCCTGCACCCCAGAGACTGCACCCAGCGCCCCAGAGACTGCACCCTACACCCCAGAGACTGCACCCAGCACCCCAGAGAGTGCACCCAGCACCCCAGAGACTGCACCCTGCACCCCAGAGACTGCACCCAGCACCCCAGAATGCACCCTGCACCCCAGAGACAGCACCCTGCACCCCAGAGACTGCACCCTGCACCCAGCACCCCAGAGACTGCACCCTACACCCCAGAGACTGCACCCTGCACCCCAGAGACTGCACCCAGCACCCCAGACACTGCACCCCAGAGATTGCACCCAGCACCCCAGAGACTGCACACCAGACACTGCACCCTACACCCCAGAGACTGCACCCAGCACCCCAGAGACTGCACCCTACACCCCAGAGACTGCTCCCAGCACCCCAGAGACTGCACCCTACACCCCAGAGACTGCACCCTGCACCCCAGAGACTGCACCCAGCACCCCAGATACTGCACCCCAGAGACTGCACCCTACACCTCAGAGACTGCACCCTACACCCCGGTGACTGCACCCTACACCCCAGAGACTGCACACTGCACCTCAGAGACTGCACCCCAGGGACTACACCCAGCACCCCAGAGACTGCTCCCAAGAGACTACACCCAGCACCCCAGAGACTGCACCCAGCACCCTAGAGACTCTACCTTGCACCCCAGAGACTGCAGCCCAGGGACTGCACCCCTGGGACTGCACCCCAGAGACTGCACCCAGCACCCCAGAGACTCTACCCTACCCCCCAGAGACTGCACCCAGTACACTAGGGACTGCACCCAGCACCCCAGAGAGTGCACCCAGCACCCTAGAGACTGCACCCCAGAGACTGCACCCAGCACCCCAGAGACTGCACCCTACACACCAGAGACTCCTCACAGCACCCCAGAGACTGCACCCAGCGCCCCAGAGACTGCACCCAGCACCCTAGAGACTGCACCCCAGAGTCTGCACCCAGCACTGAGACTGCACCCAGCACATCAGAGACTGCTCACAGCACCCCAGAGACTGCACCCTACACCCCAGAGACTGCACCCAGCACCCCAGAGACTGCACCCTGCACCCCAGAGACTGCACCCAGCACCCCAGAGACTGCACCCTACACCCCAGAGACTGCACCCAGCACCCCAGAGAGTGCACCCAGCACCCCAGAGACTGCACCCCAGAGACTGCACCCTACACCCCAGAGACTGCACCCAGCACCCCAGAATGCACCCAGCACCCCAGAGACAGCACCCTGCACCCCAGAGACTGCACCCTGCACCCCAGAGACTGCACCCAGCACCCCAGAGACTGCACCCTACACCCCAGAGACTGCACCCTGCACCCCAGAGACTGCACCCAGCACCCCAGAGACTGCACCCCAGAGATTGCACCAAGTACCCCAGAGACTGCACGCCAGACACTGCACCCTACACCCCAGAGACTGCACCCCAGAGGTTGCACCCAGCACCCCAGAGACTGCACCCTACACCCCAGAGACTGCTCCCAGCACCCCAGAGACTGCACCCTACACCCCAGAGACTGCACCCTGCACCCCAGAGACTGCACCCTGCACCCCAGAGACTGCACCCAGCACCCCAGAGACTGCACCCCAGAGACTGCACCCTACACCTCAGAGACTGCACCCTACACCCCGGTGACTGCACCCTACACCCCAGAGACTGCACACTGCACCTCAGAGACTGCACCCCAGGGACTACACCCAGCACCCCAGAGACTGCTCCCAAGAGACTACACCCAGCACCCTAGAGACTCTACCTTACACCCCAGAGACTGCACCCCAGGGACTGCACCCCAGGGACTGCACCCCAGAGACTGCACCCAGCACCCCAGAGACTCTACCCTACACCCCAGAGACTGCACCCAGTACCCTAGAGACTGCACCCAGCACCCCAGAGAGTGCACCCAGCACCCTAGAGACTGCACCCCAGAGACTGCACCCAGCACCCCAGAGACTGCACCCCCGAGACTGCACCCTGCACCCCGGAGACTGCACCCAGCACCCCAGAGACTGCACCCTACACCCCAGAAACTCCTCACAGCACCCCAGAGACTGCACCCCAGATTCTGCACCCAGCACCCCAGAGACTGCACCCAGCACCAAGACTGCACCCAGCACCCCAGAGACTGCTCACAGCACCCCAGAGACTGCACCCATCACCCCAGAGACTGCACCCTGCACCCCAGAGACTGCACCCAGCGCCCCAGAGACTGCACCCTACACCCCAGAGACTGCACCCAGCACCCCAGAGACTGCTCCCTCCCCCCAGAGACTGCACCCAGCACCCCAGAATGCACCCCAGAGACAGCACCCTGCACCCCAGAGACTGCACCCTGCACCCCAGAGACTGCACCCAGCACCCCATAGACTGCACCATACACCCCAGAGACTGCACCCTGCACCCCAGAGACTGCACCCAGCACCCCAGAGACTGCACCCCAGAGATTGCACCCAGCACCCCAGAGACTGCACCCTACACCCCAGAGACTGCTCCCAGCACCACAGAGACTGCACCCTACACCCCAGAGACTGCACCCTGCACCCCAGAGACTGCATCCCAGAGACTGCACCCTACACCTCAGAGACTGCACCCTACCCCCAGAGACTGCACCCAGCACCCCAGAATGCACCCTGCACCCCAGAGACAGCACCCTGCACCCCAGAGACTGCACCCTGCACCCCAGAGACTGCAGCACCCCAGAGACTCTACCCTGCACCCCTGAGACTGCACCCAGCACCCCAGAGACTGCACCCTACACCCCAGAGACTGCACCCAGCACCGCAGAGACTGCACCCCAGTGACTGCACCCAGCACCCTAGAGACTCTACCCTACACCCCAGACACTGCAACCAGCACCCCAGAGATTGCACCCAGCACCCCAGAGATTGCACCCAGCACCCTAGAGACTGCACCCGGCACCCCAGAGACTGCACCCAGCACCTCAGAGACTGCACCTGCACCCAGCACTCTAGAGACTGCACCCCAGAGACTGCACCCTGCACCCCAGAGACTGCACCCCAGAGAGTGCACCCAGCACCTCAGAGACTGCACCCAGCACCTCAGAGACTGCACCTAGCACCCCAGAGACTGCACCCAGCACCTCAGAGACTGCACTCTACACCCCAGAGACTGCACCCAGCACCCCAGAGACTGCACCCAGCACCTCAGAGACTGCACCCAGCACCCCAGAGACTGCACCCTACACCCCAGAGACTCCTCACAGCACCCCAGAGACTGCACCCAGCGCCCCAGAGACTGCACCCAGCACCCTAGAGACTGCACCCCAGAGTCTGCACCCAGCACCCCAGAGACTGCACCCAGCACTGAGACTGCACCCAGCACCCCAGAGACTGCTCACAGCACCCCAGAGACTGCACCCTACACCCCAGAGACTGCACCCAGCACCCCAGAGACTGCACCCTGCACCCCAGAGACTGCACCCAGCGCCCCAGAGACTGCACCCTACACCCCAGAGACTGCACCCAGCACCCCAGAGAGTGCACCCAGCACCCCAGAGACTGCACCCTGCACCCCAGAGACTGCACCCAGCACCCCAGAATACACCCTGCACCCCAGAGACAGCACCCTGCACCCCAGAGACTGCACCCTGCACCCAGCACCCCAGAGACTGCACCCTACACCCCAGAGACTGCACCCTACACCCCAGAGACTGCACCCTGCACCCCAGAGACTGCACCCAGCACCCCAGAGACTGCACCCCAGAGATTGCACCCAGCACCCCAGAGACTGCACGCCAGACACTGCACCCTACACCCCAGAGACTGCACCCAGCACCCCAGAGACTGCACCCTACACCCCAGAGACTGCTCCCAGCACCCCAGAGACTGCACCCTACACCCCAGAGACTGCACCCTGCACCCCAGAGACTGCACCCAGCACCCCAGATACTGCACCCCAGAGGCTGCACCCTACACCTCAGAGACTGCACCCTACACCCCGGTGACTGCACCCTACACCCCAGAGACTGCACACTGCACCTCAGAGACTGCACCCCAGGGACTACACCCAGCACCCCAGAGACTGCTCCCAAGAGACTACACCCAGCACCCCAGAGACTGCACCCAGCACCCTAGAGACTCTACCTTGCACCCCAGAGACTGCAGCCCAGGGACTGCACCCCAGAGACTGCACCCCAGAGACTGCACCCAGCACCCCAGAGACTCTACCCTACCCCCCAGAGACTGCACCCAGTACCCTAGGGACTGCACCCAGCACCCCAGAGAGTGCACCCAGCACCCTAGAGACTGCACCCCAGAGACTGCACCCAGCACCCCAGAGTCTGCACCCTACACACCAGAGACTCCTCACAGCACCCCAGAGACTGCACCCAGCGCCCCAGAGACTGCACCCCAGAGTCTGCACCCAGCACTGAGACTGCACCCAGCACACCAGAGACTGCTCACAGCACCCCAGAGACTGCACCCTACACCCCAGAGACTGCACCCAGCACCCCAGAGACTGCACCCTGCACCCCAGAGACTGCACCCAGCGCCCCAGAGACTGCACCCTACACCCCAGAGACTGCACCCAGCACGCCAGAGAGTGCACCCAGCACCCCAGAGACTGCACCCCAGAGACTGCACCCTACACCCCAGAGACTGCACCCAGCACCCCAGAATGCACCCAGCACCCCAGAGACAGCACCCTGCACCCCAGAGACTGCACCCTGCACCCCAGAGACTGCACCCAGCACCCCAGAGACTGCACCCTACACCCCAGAGACTGCACCCTGCACCCCAGAGACTGGACCCAGCACCCCAGAGACTGCACCCCAGAGATTGCACCAAGTACCCCAGAGACTGCACGCCAGACACTGCACCCTACACCCCAGAGACTGCACCCCAGAGGTTGCACCCAGCACCCCAGAGACTGCACCCTACACCCCAGAGACTGCTCCCAGCACCCCAGAGACTGCCCCCTACACCCCAGAGACTGCACCCTGCACCCCAGAGACTGCACCCTGCACCCCAGAGACTGCACCCAGCACCCCAGAGACTGCACCCTACACCTCAGAGACTGCACCCTACACCCCAGAGACTGCACACTGCACCTCAGAGACTGCACCCCAGGGACTACACCCAGCACCCCAGAGACTGCTCCCAAGAGACTACACCCAGCACCCTAGAGACTCTACCTTACACCCCAGAGACTGCACCCCAGGGACTGCACCCCAGGGACTGCACCCCAGAGACTGCACCCAGCACCCCAGAGACTCTACCCTACACCCCAGAGACTGCACCCAGTACCCTAGAGACTGCACCCAGCACCCCAGAGAGTGCACCCAGCACCCTAGAGACTGCACCCCAGAGACTGCACCCAGCACCCCAGAGTCTGCACCCCCGAGACTGCACCCTGCACCCCGGAGACTGCACCCAGCACCCCAGAGACTCAACCCTGCACCCCTGAGACTGCACCCAGCACCCCAGAGACTGCACCCTACACCCCAGAGACTGCACCCTGCACCCTAGAGACTCTACCCTACACCCCAGAGACTGCACCCAGCACCCTAGAGACTGCACCCAGCACCCCAGAGACTGCACCCTACACCCCAGAGACTGCACCCTGCACCCCAGAGACTGCACCCTACACCCCAGAGACTGCACCTTGCACTCCAGAGACTCTACCCTACACCCTAGAGACTGCACCCAGCACCCCCGAGACTGCACCCAGCACCCTAGAGACTGCACCCTACACCCCAGAGACTGCACCCTACACCCTAGAGACTGCACCCCAGAGACTGCACCCTACACCCCAGAGACTGCACCTTGCACCCCAGAGACTCTACCCTACACCCCAGAGACTGCACCCAGCACCCCCGAGACTGCACCCAGCACCCTAGAGACTGCACCCTACACCCCAGAGACTGCACCCTACACCCCGGAGACTGCACCCTGCACCCCAGAGACTGCACCCCAGGGACTACACCCAGCACCCCAGAGACTGCTCCCAAGAGACTACACCCAGCACCCCAGAGACTGCACCCAGCACCCTAGAGACTCTACCTTACACCCCAGAGACTGCACCCCAGGGACTGCACCCCAGAGACTGCACCCCAGGGACTGCACCCCAGAGACTGCACCCAGCACCCCAGAGACTCTACCCTACACCCCAGAGACTGCACTCAGCACCCCTGAGACTGCTCCCAAGAGACTACACCCAGCACCCCAGAGACTGCACCCAGCACCCTAGAGACTCTACCTTACACCCCAGAGACTGCACCCCAGGGACTGCACCCCAGAGACTGCACCCAGCACCCCAGAGACTCTACCCTACTCCCCAGAGACTGCACCCTACACTCCAGAGACTGCACCCTACACCCCAGAGACTGCACCTTGCACTCCAGAGACTCTACCCTACACCCCAGAGACTGCACCCAGCACCCCCGAGACTGCACCCAGCACCCTAGAGACTGCACCCTACATCCCAGAGACTGCACCCTACACCCTAGAGACTGCACCCCAGAGACTGCACCCTGCACCCCTGAGACTGCACCATACACCCCAGAGACTGCACCTTGCACCCCAGAGACTCTACCCTACACCCCAGAGACTGCACCCAGCACCCCAGAGACTGCATCCAGCACCCTAGAGACTGCACCCTACACCCTAGAGACTGCACCCTGCACCCCAGAGACTGCACCCTACACCCCAGAGACTGCACCTTGCACCCCAGAGACTGCACCCAGCACCCCAGAGACTGCACCCTACACCCCAGAGACTGCACCCTACACCCCAGAGACTGCACCCTACACTCCAGAGACTGCACCCAGCACCTCAGAGACTGCACCCAGCACCCCAGAGACTGCACCCTACACCCCAGAGACTGCACCCAGCACCCCAGAGACTGCACCCTGCACCCCAGAGACTGCACCCAGCGCCCCAGAGACTGCACCCTACACCCCAGAGACTGCACCCAGCACCCCAGAGAGTGCACCCAGCACCCCAGAGACTGCACCCTGCACCCCAGAGACTGCACCCTACACCCCAGAGACTGCACCCAGCACCCCAGAATGCACCCTGCACCCCAGAGACAGCACCCTGCACCCCAGAGACTGCACCCTGCACCCCAGAGACTGCACCCAGCACCCCAGAGACTGCACCCTACACCCCAGAGACTGCACCCTACACCCCAGAGACTGCACCCAGCACCCCAGAGACTGCACCCCAGAGATTGCACCCAGCACCCCAGAGACTGCACGCCAGACACTGCACCCTACACCCCAGAGACTGCACCCAGCACCCCAGAGACTGCACCCTACACCCCAGAGACTGCTCCCAGCACCCCAGAGACTGCACCCTACACCCCAGAGACTGCACCCTGCACCCCAGAGACTGCACCCAGCACCCCAGAGACTGCACCCCAGAGACTGCACCCTACACCCCGGTGACTGCACCCTACACCCCAGAGACTGCACACTGCACCTCAGAGACTGCACCCCAGGGACTACACCCAGCACCCCAGAGACTACACCCAGCACCCCAGAGACTGCTCCCAGCACCCTAGAGACTCTACCTTGCACCCCAGAGACTGCAACCCAGGGACTGCACCCCAGAGACTGCACCCCTGGGACTGCACCCCAGAGACTGCACCCAGCACCCCAGAGACTCTACCCTACACCCCAGAGACTGCACCCAGTACCCTAGAGACTGCACCCAGCACCCCAGAGAGTGCACCCAGCACCCTAGAGACTGCACCCCAGAGACTGCACCCAGCACCCCAGAGACTGCACCCTACACCCCAGAGACTCCTCACAGCACCCCAGAGACTGCACCCAGCGCCCCAGAGACTGCACCCAGCACCCTAGAGACTGCACCCCAGAGTCTGCACCCAGCACCCCAGAGACTGCACCCAGCACTGAGACTGCACCCAGCACCCCAGAGACTGCTCACAGCACCCCAGAGACTGCACCCTACACCCCAGAGACTGCACCCAGCACCCCAGAGACTGCACCCTGCACCCCAGAGACTGCACCATACACCCCAGAGACTGCACCTTGCACCCCAGAGACTCTACCCTACACCCCAGAGACTGCACCCAGCACCCCAGAGACTGCATCCAGCACCCTAGAGACTGCACTCTACACCCTAGAGACTGCACCCTGCACCCCAGAGACTGCACCCTACACCCCAGAGACTGCACCTTGCACCCCAGAGACTGCACCCAGCACCCTAGAGACTGCACCCAGCACCCCAGAGACTGCACCCAGCACCCCAGAGACTGCACCCTACACCCCAGAGAGTGCACCCAGCACCCCAGAGACTGCACCCTGCACCCCAGAGACTGCACCCTACACCCCAGAGACTGCACCCAGCACCCCAGAATGCACCCTACACCCCAGACACTGCAACCAGCACCCCAGAGATTGCACCCAGCACCCCAGAGATTGCAACCAGCACCCTAGAGACTGCACCCGGCACCCCAGAGACTGCACCCAGCACCTCAGAGACTGCACCTGCACCCAGCACTCTAGAGACTGCACCCCAGAGACTGCACCCTGCACCCCAGAGACTGCACCCCAGAGAGTGCACCCAGCACCTCAGAGACTGCACCCAGCACCTCAGAGACTGCACCTAGCACCCCAGAGACTGCACCCAGCACCTCAGAGACTGCACTCTACACCCCAGAGACTGCACCCAGCACCCCAGAGACTGCACCCAGCACCTCAGAGACTGCACCCAGCACCCCAGAGACTGCACCCTACACCCCAGAGACTCCTCACAGCACCCCAGAGACTGCACCCAGCGCCCCAGAGACTGCACCCAGCACCCTAGAGACTGCACCCCAGAGTCTGCACCCAGCACCCCAGAGACTGCACCCAGCACTGAGACTGCACCCAGCACCCCAGAGACTGCTCACAGCACCCCAGAGACTGCACCCTACACCCCAGAGACTGCACCCAGCACCCCAGAGACTGCACCCTGCACCCCAGAGACTGCACCCAGCGCCCCAGAGACTGCACCCTACACCCCAGAGACTGCACCCAGCACCCCAGAGAGTGCACCCAGCACCCCAGAGACTGCACCCTGCACCCCAGAGACTGCACCCAGCACCCCAGAATACACCCTGCACCCCAGAGACAGCACCCTGCACCCCAGAGACTGCACCCTGCACCCAGCACCCCAGAGACTGCACCCTACACCCCAGAGACTGCACCCTACACCCCAGAGACTGCACCCTGCACCCCAGAGACTGCACCCAGCACCCCAGAGACTGCACCCCAGAGATTGCACCCAGCACCCCAGAGACTGCACGCCAGACACTGCACCCTACACCCCAGAGACTGCACCCAGCACCCCAGAGACTGCACCCTACACCCCAGAGACTGCTCCCAGCACCCCAGAGACTGCACCCTACACCCCAGAGACTGCACCCTGCACCCCAGAGACTGCACCCAGCACCCCAGATACTGCACCCCAGAGGCTGCACCCTACACCTCAGAGACTGCACCCTACACCCCGGTGACTGCACCCTACACCCCAGAGACTGCACACTGCACCTCAGAGACTGCACCCCAGGGACTACACCCAGCACCCCAGAGACTGCTCCCAAGAGACTACACCCAGCACCCCAGAGACTGCACCCAGCACCCTAGAGACTCTACCTTGCACCCCAGAGACTGCAGCCCAGGGACTGCACCCCAGAGACTGCACCCCTGGGACTGCACCCCAGAGACTGCACCCAGCACCCCAGAGACTCTACCCTACCCCCCAGAGACTGCACCCAGTACCCTAGGGACTGCACCCAGCACCCCAGAGAGTGCACCCAGCACCCTAGAGACTGCACCCCAGAGACTGCACCCAGCACCCCAGAGTCTGCACCCTACACACCAGAGACTCCTCACAGCACCCCAGAGACTGCACCCAGCGCCCCAGAGACTGCACCCCAGAGTCTGCACCCAGCACTGAGACTGCACCCAGCACACCAGAGACTGCTCACAGCACCCCAGAGACTGCACCCTACACCCCAGAGACTGCACCCAGCACCCCAGAGACTGCACCCTGCACCCCAGAGACTGCACCCAGCGCCCCAGAGACTGCACCCTACACCCCAGAGACTGCACCCAGCACGCCACAGAGTGCACCCAGCACCCCAGAGACTGCACCCCAGAGACTGCACCCTACACCCCAGAGACTGCACCCAGCACCCCAGAATGCACCCAGCACCCCAGAGACAGCACCCTGCACCCCAGAGACTGCACCCTGCACCCCAGAGACTGCACCCAGCACCCCAGAGACTGCACCCTACACCCCAGAGACTGCACCCTGCACCCCAGAGACTGGACCCAGCACCCCAGAGACTGCACCCCAGAGATTGCACCAAGTACCCCAGAGACTGCACGCCAGACACTGCACCCTACACCCCAGAGACTGCACCCCAGAGGTTGCACCCAGCACCCCAGAGACTGCACCCTACACCCCAGAGACTGCTCCCAGCACCCCAGAGACTGCACCCTACACCCCAGAGACTGCACCCTGCACCCCAGAGACTGCACCCTGCACCCCAGAGACTGCACCCAGCACCCCAGAGACTGCACCCCAGAGACTGCACCCTACACCTCAGAGACTGCACCCTACACCCCGGTGACTGCACCCTACACCCCAGAGACTGCACACTGCACCTCAGAGACTGCACCCCAGGGACTACACCCAGCACCCCAGAGACTGCTCCCAAGAGACTACACCCAGCACCCTAGAGACTCTACCTTACACCCCAGAGACTGCACCCCAGGGACTGCACCCCAGGGACTGCACCCCAGAGACTGCACCCAGCACCCCAGAGACTCTACCCTACACCCCAGAGACTGCACCCAGTACCCTAGAGACTGCACCCAGCACCCCAGAGAGTGCACCCAGCACCCTAGAGACTGCACCCCAGAGACTGCACCCAGCACCCCAGAGTAAGCACCCCCGAGACTGCACCCTGCACCCCGGAGACTGCACCCAGCACCCCAGAGACTCAACCCTGCACCCCTGAGACTGCACCCAGCACCCCAGAGACTGCACCCTACACCCCAGAGACTGCACCCTGCACCCTAGAGACTCTACCCTACACCCCAGAGACTGCACCCAGCACCCTAGAGACTGCACCCAGCACCCCAGAGACTGCACCCTACACCCCAGAGACTGCACCCTGCACCCCAGAGACTGCACCCTACACCCCAGAGACTGCACCTTGCACTCCAGAGACTCTACCCTACACCCTAGAGACTGCACCCAGCACCCCCGAGACTGCACCCAGCACCCTAGAGACTGCACCCTACACCCCAGAGACTGCACCCTACACCCTAGAGACTGCACCCCAGAGACTGCACCCTACACCCCAGAGACTGCACCTTGCACCCCAGAGACTCTACCCTACACCCCAGAGACTGCACCCAGCACCCCCGAGACTGCACCCAGCACCCTAGAGACTGCACCCTACACCCCAGAGACTGCACCCTACACCCCGGAGACTGCACCCTGCACCCCAGAGACTGCACCCCAGGGACTACACCCAGCACCCCAGAGACTGCTCCCAAGAGACTACACCCAGCACCCCAGAGACTGCACCCAGCACCCTAGAGACTCTACCTTACACCCCAGAGACTGCACCCCAGGGACTGCACCCCAGAGACTGCACCCCAGGGACTGCACCCCAGAGACTGCACCCAGCACCCCAGAGACTCTACCCTACACCCCAGAGACTGCACTCAGCACCCCTGAGACTGCTCCCAAGAGACTACACCCAGCACCCCAGAGACTGCACCCAGCACCCTAGAGACTCTACCTTACACCCCAGAGACTGCACCCCAGGGACTGCACCCCAGAGACTGCACCCAGCACCCCAGAGACTCTACCCTACTCCCCAGAGACTGCACCCTACACTCCAGAGACTGCACCCTACACCCCAGAGACTGCACCTTGCACTCCAGAGACTCTACCCTACACCCCAGAGACTGCACCCAGCACCCCCGAGACTGCACCCAGCACCCTAGAGACTGCACCCTACATCCCAGAGACTGCACCCTACACCCTAGAGACTGCACCCCAGAGACTGCACCCTGCACCCCTGAGACTGCACCATACACCCCAGAGACTGCACCTTGCACCCCAGAGACTCTACCCTACACCCCAGAGACTGCACCCAGCACCCCAGAGACTGCATCCAGCACCCTAGAGACTGCACCCTACACCCTAGAGACTGCACCCTGCACCCCAGAGACTGCACCCTACACCCCAGAGACTGCACCTTGCACCCCAGAGACTGCACCCAGCACCCCAGAGACTGCACCCTACACCCCAGAGACTGCACCCTACACCCCAGAGACTGCACCCTACACTCCAGAGACTGCACCCAGCACCTCAGAGACTGCACCCAGCACCCCAGAGACTGCACCCTACACCCCAGAGACTGCACCCAGCACCCCAGAGACTGCACCCTGCACCCCAGAGACTGCACCCAGCGCCCCAGAGACTGCACCCTACACCCCAGAGACTGCACCCAGCACCCCAGAGAGTGCACCCAGCACCCCAGAGACTGCACCCTGCACCCCAGAGACTGCACCCTACACCCCAGAGACTGCACCCAGCACCCCAGAATGCACCCTGCACCCCAGAGACAGCACCCTGCACCCCAGAGACTGCACCCTGCACCCCAGAGACTGCACCCAGCACCCCAGAGACTGCACCCTACACCCCAGAGACTGCACCCTACACCCCAGAGACTGCACCCAGCACCCCAGAGACTGCACCCCAGAGATTGCACCCAGCACCCCAGAGACTGCACGCCAGACACTGCACCCTACACCCCAGAGACTGCACCCAGCACCCCAGAGACTGCACCCTACACCCCAGAGACTGCTCCCAGCACCCCAGAGACTGCACCCTACACCCCAGAGACTGCACCCTGCACCCCAGAGACTGCACCCAGCACCCCAGAGACTGCACCCCAGAGACTGCACCCTACACCCCGGTGACTGCACCCTACACCCCAGAGACTGCACACTGCACCTCAGAGACTGCACCCCAGGGACTACACCCAGCACCCCAGAGACTACACCCAGCACCCCAGAGACTGCTCCCAGCACCCTAGAGACTCTACCTTGCACCCCAGAGACTGCAACCCAGGGACTGCACCCCAAAGACTGCACCCCTGGGACTGCACCCCAGAGACTGCACCCAGCACCCCAGAGACTCTACCCTACACCCCAGAGACTGCACCCAGTACCCTAGAGACTGCACCCAGCACCCCAGAGAGTGCACCCAGCACCCTAGAGACTGCACCCCAGAGACTGCACCCAGCACCCCAGAGACTGCACCCTACACCCCAGAGACTCCTCACAGCACCCCAGAGACTGCACCCAGCGCCCCAGAGACTGCACCCAGCACCCTAGAGACTGCACCCCAGAGTCTGCACCCAGCACCCCAGAGACTGCACCCAGCACTGAGACTGCACCCAGCACCCCAGAGACTGCTCACAGCACCCCAGAGACTGCACCCTACACCCCAGAGACTGCACCCAGCACCCCAGAGACTGCACCCTGCACCCCAGAGACTGCACCATACACCCCAGAGACTGCACCTTGCACCCCAGAGACTCTACCCTACACCCCAGAGACTGCACCCAGCACCCCAGAGACTGCATCCAGCACCCTAGAGACTGCACTCTACACCCTAGAGACTGCACCCTGCACCCCAGAGACTGCACCCTACACCCCAGAGACTGCACCTTGCACCCCAGAGACTGCACCCAGCACCCTAGAGACTGCACCCAGCACCCCAGAGACTGCACCCAGCACCCCAGAGACTGCACCCTACACCCCAGAGAGTGCACCCAGCACCCCAGAGACTGCACCCTGCACCCCAGAGACTGCACCCTACACCCCAGAGACTGCACCCAGCACCCCAGAATGCACCCTGCACCCCAGAGACTGCACCCTGCACCCCAGAGACTGCACCCAGCACCCCAGAGACTGCACCCTACACCCCAGAGACTGCACCCTACACCCCAGAGACTGCACCCAGCACCCCAGAGACTGCACCCCAGAGATTGCACCCAGCACCCCAGAGACTGCACGCCAGACACTGCACCCTACACCCCAGAGACTGCACCCAGCACCCCAGAGACTGCACCCTACACCCCAGAGACTGCTCCCAGCACCCCAGAGACTGCACCCTACACACCAGAGACTGCACCCTGCACCCCAGAGACTGCACCCAGCTCCCCAGAGACTGCACCCCAGAGACTGCACCCTACACCTCAGAGACTGCACCCTACACCCCGGTGACTGCACCCTACACCCCAGAGACTGCACACTGCACCTCAGAGACTGCACCCCAGGGACTACACCCAGCACCCCAGACACTACACCCAGCACCCCAGAGACTGCTTCCAGCACCCTAGAGACTCTACCTTGCACCCCAGAGACTGCAACCCAGGGACTGCACCCCTGGGACTGCACCCCAGAGACTGCACCCAGCACCCCAGAGACTCTACCCTACACCCCAGAGACTGCACCCAGTACCCTAGAGACTGCACCCAGCACCCCAGAGAGTGCACCCAGCACCCTAGAGACTGCACCCCAGAGACTGCACCCAGCACCCCAGAGACTGCACCCTACACCCCAGAGACTCCTCACAGCACCCCAGAGACTGCACCCAGCGCCCCAGAGACTGCACCCAGCACCCTAGAGACTGCACCCCAGAGTCTGCACCCAGCACCCCAGAGACTGCACCCAGCACTGAGACTGCACCCAGCACCCCAGAGACTGCTCACAGCACCCCAGAGACTGCACCCTACACCCCAGAGACTGCACCCAGCACCCCAGAGACTGCACCCTGCACCCCAGAGACTGCACCCAGCGCCCCAGAGACTGCACCCAGCACCCCAGAGAGTGCACCCAGCACCCCAGAGACTGCACCCTGCACCCCAGAGACTGCACCCTACACCCCAGAGACTGCACCCAGCACCCCAGAATGCACCCTGCACCCCAGAGACAGCACCCTGCACCCCAGAGACTGCACCCTGCACCCCAGAGACTGCACCCAGCACCCCAGAGACTGCACCCTACACCCCAGAGACTGCACCCTGCACCCCAGAGACTGCACCCAGCACCCCAGAGACTGCACCAAGCACCCCAGAGACTGCAAGCCAGACACTGCACCCTACACCCCAGAGACTGCACCCCAGAGATTGCACCCAGCACCCCAGAGACTGCACCCTACACCCCAGAGACTGCTTCCAGCACCCCAGAGACTGCACCCTGCACCCCAGAGACTGCACCCAGCACCCCAGAGACTGCACCCCAGAGACTGCACCCTACACCTCAGAGACTGCACCCTACACCCCGGTGACTGCACCCTACACCCCAGAGACTGCACACTGCACCTCAGAGACTGCACCCCAGGGACTACACCCAGCACCCCAGAGACTGCTCCCAAGAGACTACACCCAGCACCCCAGAGACTGCACCCAGCACCCTAGAGACTCTACCTTACACCCCAGAGACTGCACCCCAGGGACTGCACCCCAGAGACTGCACCCCAGGGACTGCACCCCAGAGACTGCACCCAGCACCCCAGAGATTCTACCCTACACCCCAGAGACTGCACCCAGTAGCCTAGAGACTGCACCCAGCACCCCAGAGAGTTCACCCAGCACCCTAGAGACTGCACCCAGCACCCCAGAGACTGCACCCCCGAGACTGCACCCTGTACCCCGGAGACTGCACCCAGCACCCCAGAGACTCAACCCTGCACCCCTGAGACTGCACCCAGCACCCCAGAGACTGCACCCTACACCCCAGAGACTGCACCCTGCACCCTAGAGACTCTACCCTACACCCCAGAGACTGCACCCAGCACCCTAGAGACTGCACCCAGCACCCCAGAGACTGCACCCTACACCCCAGAGACTGCACCCTGGACCCCAGAGACTGCACCCTACACCCCAGAGACTGCACCTTCCACTCCAGAGACTCTACCCTACACCCCAGAGACTGCACCCAGCACCCCCGAGACTGCACCCAGCACCCTAGAGACTGCACCCTACACCCCAGAGACTGCACCCTACACCCTAGAGACTACACCCCAGAAACTGCACCCAGCACCCCAGAGACTGCACCCTGCACCCCAGAGACTGCACCCAGCGCCCCAGAGACTGCACCCTACACCCCAGAGACTGCACCCAGCACCCCAGAGAGTGCACCTAGCACCCCAGAGATTGCTCCCTACCCCCAGAGACTGCACCCAGCACCCCAGAATGCACCCTGCACCCCAGAGACAGCACCCTGCACCCCAGAGACTGCACCCTGCACCCCATAGACTGCACCCAGCACCCCAGAGACTGCACCCTACACCCCAGAGACTGCACCCTACACCCCAGAGACTGCACCCAGCACCCCAGAGACTGCACCCCAGAGATTGCACCCAGCACCCCAGAGACTGCACCCTACACCCCAGAGACTGCTCCCAGCACCCCAGAGACTGCACCCCAGAGACTGCACCCAGCACCCCAGAGACTGCACCCTACACCCCAGAGACTGCACCCTACACCCCAGAGACTGCACCCAGCACCCCAGAGACTGCACCCCAGAGATTGCACCCAGCACCCCAGAGACTGCACGCCAGACACTGCACCCTACACCCCAGAGACTGCACCCAGCACCCCAGAGACTGCACCCTACACCCCAGAGACTGCTCCCAGCACCCCAGAGACTGCACCCTACACCCCAGAGACTGCACCCTGCACCCCAGAGACTGCACCCAGCACCCCAGAGACTGCACCCCAGAGACTGCACCCTACACCTCAGAGACTGCACCCTACACCCCGGTGACTGCACCCTACACCCCAGAGACTGCACACTGCACCTCAGAGACTGCACCCCAGGGACTACACCCAGCACCCCAGAGACTACACCCAGCACCCCAGAGATTGCTCCCAGCACCCTAGAGACTCTACCTTGCACCCCAGAGACTGCAACCCAGGGACTGCACCCCAGAGACTGCACCCCTGGGACTGCACCCCAGAGACTGCACCCAGCACCCCAGAGACTCTACCCTACACCCCAGAGACTGCACCCAGTACCCCAGAGACTGCACCCAGCACCCCAGAGAGTGCACCCAGCACCCTAGAGACTGCACCCCAGAGACTGCACCCAGCACCCCAGAGACTGCACCCTACACCCCAGAGACTCCTCACAGCACCCCAGAGACTGCACCCAGCGCCCCAGAGACTGCACCCAGCACCCTAGAGACTGCACCCCAGAGTCTGCACCCAGCACCCCAGAGACTGCACCCAACACTGAGACTGCACCCAGCACCCCAGAGACTGCTCACAGCACCCCAGAGACTGCACCCTACACCCCAGAGACTGCACCCAGCACCCCAGAGACTGCACCCTGCACCCCAGAGACTGCACACCAGACACTGCACCCTACACCCCAGAGACTGCACCCAGCACCCCAGAGACTGCACCCTACACCCCAGAGACTGCTCCCAGCACCCCAGAGACTGCACCCTACACCCCAGAGACTGCACCCTGCACCCCAGAGACTGCACCCAGCACCCCAGATACTGCACCCCAGAGACTGCACCCTACACCTCAGAGACTGCACCCTACACCCCGGTGACTGCACCCTACACCCCAGAGACTGCACACTGCACCTCAGAGACTGCACCCCAGGGACTACACCCAGCACCCCAGAGACTGCTCCCAAGAGACTACACCCAGCACCCCAGAGACTGCACCCAGCACCCTAGAGACTCTACCTTGCACCCCAGAGACTGCAGCCCAGGGACTGCACCCCTGGGACTGCACCCCAGAGACTGCACCCAGCACCCCAGAGACTCTACCCTACCCCCCAGAGACTGCACCCAGTACACTAGGGACTGCACCCAGCACCCCAGAGAGTGCACCCAGCACCCTAGAGACTGCACCCCAGAGACTGCACCCAGCACCCCAGAGACTGCACCCTACACACCAGAGACTCCTCACAGCACCCCAGAGACTGCACCCGGGGCCCCAGAGACTGCACCCAGCACCCTAGAGACTGCACCCCAGAGTCTGCACCCAGCACTGAGACTGCACCCAGCACATCAGAGACTGCTCACAGCACCCCAGAGACTGCACCCTACACCCCAGAGACTGCACCCAGCACCCCAGAGACTGCACCCTGCACCCCAGAGACTGCACCCAGCACCCCAGAGACTGCACCCTACACCCCAGAGACTGCACCCAGCACCCCAGAGAGTGCACCCAGCACCCCAGAGACTGCACCCCAGAGACTGCACCCTACACCCCAGAGACTGCACCCAGCACCCCAGAATGCACCCAGCACCCCAGAGACAGCACCCTGCACCCCAGAGACTGCACCCTGCACCCCAGAGACTGCACCCAGCACCCCAGAGACTGCACCCTACACCCCAGAGACTGCACCCTGCACCCCAGAGACTGCACCCAGCACCCCAGAGACTGCACCCCAGAGATTGCACCAAGTACCCCAGAGACTGCACGCCAGACACTGCACCCTACACCCCAGAGACTGCACCCCAGAGGTTGCACCCAGCACCCCAGAGACTGCACCCTACACCCCAGAGACTGCTCCCAGCACCCCAGAGACTGCACCCTACACCCCAGAGACTGCACCCTGCACCCCAGAGACTGCACCCTGCACCCCAGAGACTGCACCCAGCACCCCAGAGACTGCACCCCAGAGACTGCACCCTACACCTCAGAGACTGCACCCTACACCCCGGTGACTGCACCCTACACCCCAGAGACTGCACACTGCACCTCAGAGACTGCACCCCAGGGACTACACCCAGCACCCCAGAGACTGCTCCCAAGAGACTACACCCAGCACCCTAGAGACTCTACCTTACACCCCAGAGACTGCACCCCAGGGACTGCACCCCAGGGACTGCACCCCAGAGACTGCACCCAGCACCCCAGAGACTCTACCCTACACCCCAGAGACTGCACCCAGTACCCTAGAGACTGCACCCAGCACCCCAGAGAGTGCACCCAGCACCCTAGAGACTGCACCCCAGAGACTGCACCCAGCACCCCAGAGACTGCACCCCCGAGACTGCACCCTGCACCCCGGAGACTGCACCCAGCACCCCAGAGACTGCACCCTACACCCCAGAAACTCCTCACAGCACCCCAGAGACTGCACCCCAGATTCTGCACCCAGCACCCCAGAGACTGCACCCAGCACCAAGACTGCACCCAGCACCCCAGAGACTGCTCACAGCACCCCAGAGACTGCACCCATCACCCCAGAGACTGCACCCTGCACCCCAGAGACTGCACCCAGCGCCCCAGAGACTGCACCCTACACCCCAGAGACTGCACCCAGCACCCCAGAGACTGCTCCCTCCCCCCAGAGACTGCACCCAGCACCCCAGAATGCACCCCAGAGACAGCACCCTGCACCCCAGAGACTGCACCCTGCACCCCAGAGACTGCACCCAGCACCCCATAGACTGCACCATACACCCCAGAGACTGCACCCTGCACCCCAGAGACTGCACCCAGCACCCCAGAGACTGCACCCCAGAGATTGCACCCAGCACCCCAGAGACTGCACCCTACACCCCAGAGACTGCTCCCAGCACCACAGAGACTGCACCCTACACCCCAGAGACTGCACCCTGCACCCCAGAGACTGCATCCCAGAGACTGCACCCTACACCTCAGAGACTGCACCCTACCCCCAGAGACTGCACCCAGCACCCCAGAATGCACCCTGCACCCCAGAGACAGCACCCTGCACCCCAGAGACTGCACCCTGCACCCCAGAGACTGCAGCACCCCAGAGACTCTACCCTGCACCCCTGAGACTGCACCCAGCACCCCAGAGACTGCACCCTACACCCCAGAGACTGCACCCAGCACCGCAGAGACTGCACCCCAGAGACTGCACCCAGCACCCTAGAGACTCTACCCTACACCCCAGACACTGCAACCAGCACCCCAGAGATTGCACCCAGCACCCTAGAGACTGCACCCGGCACCCCAGAGACTGCACCCAGCACCTCAGAGACTGCACCTGCACCCAGCACTCTAGAGACTGCACCCCAGAGACTGCACCCTGCACCCCAGAGACTGCACCCCAGAGAGTGCACCCAGCACCTCAGAGACTGCACCCAGCACCTCAGAGACTGCACCTAGCACCCCAGAGACTGCACCCAGCACCTCAGAGACTGCACTCTACACCCCAGAGACTGCACCCAGCACCCCAGAGACTGCACCCAGCACCTCAGAGACTGCACCCAGCACCCCAGAAACTGCACCCTACACCCCAGAGACTCCTCACAGCACCCCAGAGACTGCACCCAGCGCCCCAGAGACTGCACCCAGCACCCTAGAGACTGCACCCCAGAGTCTGCACCCAGCACCCCAGAGACTGCACCCAGCACTGAGACTGCACCCAGCACCCCAGAGACTGCTCACAGCACCCCAGAGACTGCACCCTACACCCCAGAGACTGCACCCAGCACCCCAGAGACTGCACCCTGCACCCCAGAGACTGCACCCAGCGCCCCAGAGACTGCACCCTACACCCCAGAGACTGCACCCAGCACCCCAGAGAGTGCACCCAGCACCCCAGAGACTGCACCCTGCACCCCAGAGACTGCACCCAGCACCCCAGAATACACCCTGCACCCCAGAGACAGCACCCTGCACCCCAGAGACTGCACCCAGCACCCCAGAGACTGCACCCTACACCCCAGAGACTGCACCCTACACCCCAGAGACTGCACCCTGCACCCCAGAGACTGCACCCAGCACCCCAGAGACTGCACCCCAGAGATTGCACCCAGCACCCCAGAGACTGCACGCCAGACACTGCACCCTACACCCCAGAGACTGCACCCAGCACCCCAGAGACTGCACCCTACACCCCAGAGACTGCTCCCAGCACCCCAGAGACTGCACCCTACACCCCAGAGACTGCACCCTGCACCCCAGAGACTGCACCCAGCACCCCAGATACTGCACCCCAGAGGCTGCACCCTACACCTCAGAGACTGCACCCTACACCCCGGTGACTACACCCTACACCCCAGAGACTGCACACTGCACCTCAGAGACTGCACCCCAGGGACTACACCCAGCACCCCAGAGACTGCTCCCAAGAGACTACACCCAGCACCCCAGAGACTGCACCCAGCACCCTAGAGACTCTACCTTGCACCCCAGAGACTGCAGCCCAGGGACTGCACCCCAGAGACTGCACCCCTGGGACTGCACCCCAGAGACTGCACCCAGCACCCCAGAGACTCTACCCTACCCCCCAGAGACTGCACCCAGTACCCTAGGGACTGCACCCAGCACCCCAGAGAGTGCACCCAGCACCCTAGAGACTGCACCCCAGAGACTGCACCCAGCACCCCAGAGTCTGCACCCTACACACCAGAGACTCCTCACAGCACCCCAGAGACTGCACCCAGCGCCCCAGAGACTGCACCCCAGAGTCTGCACCCAGCACTGAGACTGCACCCAGCACACCAGAGACTGCTCACAGCACCCCAGAGACTGCACCCTACACCCCAGAGACTGCACCCAGCACCCCAGAGACTGCACCCTGCACCCCAGAGACTGCACCCAGCGCCCCAGAGACTGCACCCTACACCCCAGAGACTGCACCCAGCACGCCAGAGAGTGCACCCAGCACCCCAGAGACTGCACCCCAGAGACTGCACCCTACACCCCAGAGACTGCACCCAGCACCCCAGAATGCACCCAGCACCCCAGAGACAGCACCCTGCACCCCAGAGACTGCACCCTGCACCCCAGAGACTGCACCCTACACCCCAGAGACTGCACCCTGCACCCCAGAGACTGGACCCAGCACCCCAGAGACTGCACCCCAGAGATTGCACCAAGTACCCCAGAGACTGCACGCCAGACACTGCACCCTACACCCCAGAGACTGCACCCCAGAGGTTGCACCCAGCACCCCAGAGACTGCACCCTACACCCCAGAGACTGCTCCCAGCACCCCAGAGACTGCACCCTACACCCCAGAGACTGCACCCTGCACCCCAGAGACTGCACCCTGCACCCCAGAGACTGCACCCAGCACCCCAGAGACTGCACCCCAGAGACTGCACCCTACACCTCAGAGACTGCACCCTACACCCCGGTGACTGCACCCTACACCCCAGAGACTGCACACTGCACCTCAGAGACTACACCCAGCACCCCAGAGACTGCTCCCAAGAGACTACACCCAGCACCCTAGAGACTCTACCTTACACCCCAGAGACTGCACCCCAGGGACTGCACCCCAGGGACTGCACCCCAGAGACTGCACCCAGCACCCCAGAGACTCTACCCTACACCCCAGAGACTGCACCCAGTACCCTAGAGACTGCACCCAGCACCCCAGAGAGTGCACCCAGCACCCTAGAGACTGCACCCCAGAGACTGCACCCAGCACCCCAGAGTCTGCACCCCCGAGACTGCACCCTGCACCCCGGAGACTGCACCCAGCACCCCAGAGACTCAACCCTGCACCCCTGAGACTGCACCCAGCACCCCAGAGACTGCACCCTACACCCCAGAGACTGCACCCTGCACCCTAGAGACTCTACCCTACACCCCAGAGACTGCACCCAGCACCCTAGAGACTGCACCCAGCACCCCAGAGACTGCACCCTACACCCCAGAGACTGCACCCTGCACCCCAGAGACTGCACCCTACACCCCAGAGACTGCACCTTGCACTCCAGAGACTCTACCCTACACCCTAGAGACTGCACCCAGCACCCCCGAGACTGCACCCAGCACCCTAGAGACTGCACCCTACACCCCAGAGACTGCACCCTACACCCTAGAGACTGCACCCCAGAGACTGCACCCTACACCCCAGAGACTGCACCTTGCACCCCAGAGACTCTACCCTACACCCCAGAGACTGCACCCAGCACCCCCGAGACTGCACCCAGCACCCTAGAGACTGCACCCTACACCCCAGAGACTGCACCCTACACCCCGGAGACTGCACCCTGCACCCCAGAGACTGCACCCCAGGGACTACACCCAGCACCCCAGAGACTGCTCCCAAGAGACTACACCCAGCACCCCAGAGACTGCACCCAGCACCCTAGAGACTCTACCTTACACCCCAGAGACTGCACCCCAGGGACTGCACCCCAGAGACTGCACCCCAGGGACTGCACCCCAGAGACTGCACCCAGCACCCCAGAGACTCTACCCTACACCCCAGAGACTGCACTCAGCACCCCTGAGACTGCTCCCAAGAGACTACACCCAGCACCCCAGAGACTGCACCCCAGCACCCTAGAGACTCTACCTTACACCCCAGAGACTGCACCCCAGGACTGCACCCCAGAGACTGCACCCAGCACCCCAGAGACTCTACCCTACTCCCCAGAGACTGCACCCTACACTCCAGAGACTGCACCCTACACCCCAGAGACTGCACCTTGCACTCCAGAGACTCTACCCTACACCCCAGAGACTGCACCCAGCACCCCCGAGACTGCACCCAGCACCCTAGAGACTGCACCCTACATCCCAGAGACTGCACCCTACACCCTAGAGACTGCACCCCAGAGACTGCACCCTGCACCCCTGAGACTGCACCATACACCCCAGAGACTGCACCTTGCACCCCAGAGACTCTACCCTACACCCCAGAGACTGCACCCAGCACCCCAGAGACTGCATCCAGCACCCTAGAGACTGCACCCTACACCCTAGAGACTGCACCCTGCACCCCAGAGACTGCACCCTACACCCCAGAGACTGCACCTTGCACCCCAGAGACTGCACCCAGCACCCCAGAGACTGCACCCTACACCCCAGAGACTGCACCCTACACCCCAGAGACTGCACCCTACACTCCAGAGACTGCACCCAGCACCTCAGAGACTGCACCCAGCACCCCAGAGACTGCACCCTACACCCCAGAGACTGCACCCAGCACCCCAGAGACTGCACCCTGCACCCCAGAGACTGCACCCAGCGCCCCAGAGACTGCACCCTACACCCCAGAGACTGCACCCAGCACCCCAGAGAGTGCACCCAGCACCCCAGAGACTGCACCCTGCACCCCAGAGACTGCACCCTACACCCCAGAGACTGCACCCAGCACCCCAGAATGCACCCTGCACCCCAGAGACAGCACCCTGCACCCCAGAGACTGCACCCTGCACCCCAGAGACTGCACCCAGCACCCCAGAGACTGCACCCTACACCCCAGAGACTGCACCCTACACCCCAGAGACTGCACCCAGCACCCCAGAGACTGCACCCCAGAGATTGCACCCAGCACCCCAGAGACTGCACGCCAGACACTGCACCCTACACCCCAGAGACTGCACCCAGCACCCCAGAGACTGCACCCTACACCCCAAAGACTGCTCCCAGCACCCCAGAGACTGCACCCTACACCCCAGAGACTGCACCCTGCACCCCAGAGACTGCACCCAGCACCCCAGAGACTGCACCCCAGAGACTGCACCCTACACCCCGGTGACTGCACCCTACACCCCAGAGACTGCACACTGCACCTCAGAGACTGCACCCCAGGGACTACACCCAGCACCCCAGAGACTACACCCAGCACCCCAGAGACTGCTCCCAGCACCCTAGAGACTCTACCTTGCACCCCAGAGACTGCAACCCAGGGACTGCACCCCAGAGACTGCACCCCTGGGACTGCACCCCAGAGACTGCACCCAGCACCCCAGAGACTCTACCCTACACCCCAGAGACTGCACCCAGTACCCTAGAGACTGCACCCAGCACCCCAGAGAGTGCACCCAGCACCCTAGAGACTGCACCCCAGAGACTGCACCCAGCACCCCAGAGACTGCACCCTACACCCCAGAGACTCCTCACAGCACCCCAGAGACTGCACCCAGCGCCCCAGAGACTGCACCCAGCACCCTAGAGACTGCACCCCAGAGTCTGCACCCAGCACCCCAGAGACTGCACCCAGCACTGAGACTGCACCCAGCACCCCAGAGACTGCTCACAGCACCCCAGAGACTGCACCCTACACCCCAGAGACTGCACCCAGCACCCCAGAGACTGCACCCTGCACCCCAGAGACTGCACCATACACCCCAGAGACTGCACCTTGCACCCCAGAGACTCTACCCTACACCCCAGAGACTGCACCCAGCACCCCAGAGACTGCATCCAGCACCCTAGAGACTGCACTCTACACCCTAGAGACTGCACCCTGCACCCCAGAGACTGCACCCTACACCCCAGAGACTGCACCTTGCACCCCAGAGACTGCACCCAGCACCCTAGAGACTGCACCCAGCACCCCAGAGACTGCACCCAGCACCCCAGAGACTGCACCCTACACCCCAGAGAGTGCACCCAGCACCCCAGAGACTGCACCCTGCACCCCAGAGACTGCACCCTACACCCCAGAGACTGCACCCAGCACCCCAGAATGCACCCTGCACCCCAGAGACCACCCTGCACCCCAGAGACTGCACCCAGCACCCCAGAGACTGCACCCTACACCCCAGAGACTGCACCCTACACCCCAGAGACTGCACCCAGCACCCCAGAGACTGCACCCCAGAGATTGCACCCAGCACCCCAGAGACTGCACGCCAGACACTGCACCCTACACCCCAGAGACTGCACCCAGCACCCCAGAGACTGCACCCTACACCCCAGAGACTGCTCCCAGCACCCCAGAGACTGCACCCTACACACCAGAGACTGCACCCTGCACCCCAGAGACTGCACCCAGCTCCCCAGAGACTGCACCCCAGAGACTGCACCCTACACCTCAGAGACTGCACCCTACACCCCGGTGACTGCACCCTACACCCCAGAGACTGCACACTGCACCTCAGAGACTGCACCCCAGGGACTACACCCAGCACCCCAGACACTACACCCAGCACCCCAGAGACTGCTTCCAGCACCCTAGAGACTCTACCTTGCACCCCAGAGACTGCAACCCAGGGACTGCACCCCAGAGACTGCACCCCTGGGACTGCACCCCAGAGACTGCACCCAGCACCCCAGAGACTCTACCCTACACCCCAGAGACTGCACCCAGTACCCTAGAGACTGCACCCAGCACCCCAGAGAGTGCACCCAGCACCCTAGAGACTGCACCCCAGAGACTGCACCCAGCACCCCAGAGACTGCACCCTACACCCCAGAGACTCCTCACAGCACCCCAGAGACTGCACCCAGCGCCCCAGAGACTGCACCCAGCACCCTAGAGACTGCACCCCAGAGTCTGCACCCAGCACCCCAGAGACTGCACCCAGCACTGAGACTGCACCCAGCACCCCAGAGACTGCTCACAGCACCCCAGAGACTGCACCCTACACCCCAGAGACTGCACCCAGCACCCCAGAGACTGCACCCTGCACCCCAGAGACTGCACCCAGCGCCCCAGAGACTGCACCCAGCACCCCAGAGAGTGCACCCAGCACCCCAGAGACTGCACCCTGCACCCCAGAGACTGCACCCTACACCCCAGAGACTGCACCCAGCACCCCAGAATGCACCCTGCACCCCAGAGACAGCACCCTGCACCCCAGAGACTGCACCCTGCACCCCAGAGACTGCACCCAGCACCCCAGAGACTGCACCCTACACCCCAGAGACTGCACCCTGCACCCCAGAGACTGCACCCAGCACCCCAGAGACTGCACCAAGCACCCCAGAGACTGCAAGCCAGACACTGCACCCTACACCCCAGAGACTGCACCCCAGAGATTGCACCCAGCACCCCAGAGACTGCACCCTACACCCCAGAGACTGCTTCCAGCACCCCAGAGACTGCACCCTGCACCCCAGAGACTGCACCCAGCACCCCAGAGACTGCACCCCAGAGACTGCACCCTACACCTCAGAGACTGCACCCTACACCCCGGTGACTGCACCCTACACCCCAGAGACTGCACACTGCACCTCAGAGACTGCACCCCAGGGACTACACCCAGCACCCCAGAGACTGCTCCCAAGAGACTACACCCAGCACCCCAGAGACTGCACCCAGCACCCTAGAGACTCTACCTTACACCCCAGAGACTGCACCCCAGGGACTGCACCCCAGGGACTGCACCCCAGAGACTGCACCCCAGGGACTGCACCCCAGAGACTGCACCCAGCACCCCAGAGATTCTACCCTACACCCCAGAGACTGCACCCAGTAGCCTAGAGACTGCACCCAGCACCCCAGAGAGTTCACCCAGCACCCTAGAGACTGCACCCAGCACCCCAGAGACTGCACCCCCGAGACTGCACCCTGTACCCCGGAGACTGCACCCAGCACCCCAGAGACTCAACCCTGCACCCCTGAGACTGCACCCAGCACCCCAGAGACTGCACCCTACACCCCAGAGACTGCACCCTGCACCCTAGAGACTCTACCCTACACCCCAGAGACTGCACCCAGCACCCTAGAGACTGCACCCAGCACCCCAGAGACTGCACCCTACACCCCAGAGACTGCACCCTGGACCCCAGAGACTGCACCCTACACCCCAGAGACTGCACCTTCCACTCCAGAGACTCTACCCTACACCCCAGAGACTGCACCCAGCACCCCCGAGACTGCACCCAGCACCCTAGAGACTGCACCCTACACCCCAGAGACTGCACCCTACACCCTAGAGACTACACCCCAGAAACTGCACCCAGCACCCCAGAGACTGCACCCTGCACCCCAGAGACTGCACCCAGCGCCCCAGAGACTGCACCCTACACCCCAGAGACTGCACCCAGCACCCCAGAGAGTGCACCCAGCACCCCAGAGATTGCTCCCTACCCCCAGAGACTGCACCCAGCACCCCAGAATGCACCCTGCACCCCAGAGACAGCACCCTGCACCCCAGAGACTGCACCCTGCACCCCATAGACTGCACCCAGCACCCCAGAGACTGCACCCTACACCCCAGAGACTGCACCCAGCACCCCAGAGACTGCACCCCAGAGATTGCACCCAGCACCCCAGAGACTGCACCCTACACCCCAGAGACTGCTCCCAGCACCCCAGAGACTGCACCCCAGAGACTGCACCCAGCACCCCAGAGACTGCACCCTACACCCCAGAGACTGCACCCTACACCCCAGAGACTGCACCCAGCACCCCAGAGACTGCACCCCAGAGATTGCACCCAGCACCCCAGAGACTGCACGCCAGACACTGCACCCTACACCCCAGAGACTGCACCCAGCACCCCAGAGACTGCACCCTACACCCCAGAGACTGCTCCCAGCACCCCAGAGACTGCACCCTACACCCCAGAGACTGCACCCTGCACCCCAGAGACTGCACCCAGCACCCCAGAGACTGCACCCCAGAGACTGCACCCTACACCTCAGAGACTGCACCCTACACCCCGGTGACTGCACCCTACACCCCAGAGACTGCACACTGCACCTCAGAGACTGCACCCCAGGGACTACACCCAGCACCCCAGAGACTACACCCAGCACCCCAGAGATTGCTCCCAGCACCCTAGAGACTCTACCTTGCACCCCAGAGACTGCAACCCAGGGACTGCACCCCAGAGACTGCACCCCTGGGACTGCACCCCAGAGACTGCACCCAGCACCCCAGAGACTCTACCCTACACCCCAGAGACTGCACCCAGTACCCCAGAGACTGCACCCAGCACCCCAGAGAGTGCACCCAGCACCCTAGAGACTGCACCCCAGAGACTGCACCCAGCACCCCAGAGACTGCACCCTACACCCCAGAGACTCCTCATAGCACCCCAGAGACTGCACCCAGCGCCCCAGAGACTGCACCCAGCACCCTAGAGACTGCACCCCAGAGTCTGCACCCAGCACCCCAGAGACTGCACCCAGCACCCCAGAGACTGCTCACAGCACCCCAGAGACTGCACCCTACACCCCAGAGACTGCACCCAGCACCCCAGAGACTGCACCCTGCACCCCAGAGACTGCACCCAGCGCCCCAGAGACTGCACCCTACACCCCAGAGACTGCACCCAGCACCCCAGAGAGTGCACCCAGCACCCCAGAGACTGCACCCTGCACCCCAGAGACTGCACCCTACACCCCAGAGACTGCACCCAGCACCCCAGAATGCACCCTGCACCCCAGAGACAGCACCCTGCACCCCAGAGACTGCACCCTGCACCCCAGAGACTGACCCAGCACCCCAGAGACTGCACCCTACACCCCAGAGACTGCACCCTACACCCCAGAGACTGCACCCTGCACCCCAGAGACTGCACCCAGCACCCCAGAGATTGCAACAAGCACCCCAGAGACTGCACGCCAGACACTGCACCCTACACCCCAGAGACTGCACCCCAGAGATTGCACCCTGCACCCCAGAGACTGCACCCAGCACCCCAGAGACTGCACCCCAGAGACTGCACCCTACACCTCAGAGACTGCACCCTACACCCCGGTGACTGCACCCTTCACCCCAGAGACTCTACCCTACACCCCAGAGACTGCACCCAGTACCCCAGAGACTGCACCCAGCACCCCAGAGAGTGCACCCAGCACCCTAGAGACTGAACCCCAGAGACTGCACCCAGCACCCCAGAGACTGCACCCTACACCCCAGAGACTCCTCACAGCACCCCAGAGACTGCACCCAGCGCCCCAGAGACTGCACCCAGCACCCTAGAGACTGCACCCCAGAGTCTGCACCCAGCACCCCAGAGACTGCACCCAACACTGAGACTGCACCCAGCACCCCAGAGACTGCTCACAGCACCCCAGAGACTGCACCCTACACCCCAGAGACTGCACCCAGCACCCCAGAGACTGCACCCTGCACCCCAGAGACTGCACCCAGCGCCCCAGAGACTGCACCCTACACCCCAGAGACTGCACCCAGCACCCCAGAGAGTGCACCCAGCACCCCAGAGACTGCACCCTGCACCCCAGAGACTGCACCCTACACCCCAGAGACTGCACCCAGCACCCCAGAATGCACCCTGCACCCCAGAGACAGCACCCTGCACCCCAGAGACTGCACCCTGCACCCCAGAGACTGACCCAGCACCCCAGAGACTGCACCCTACACCCCAGAGACTGCACCCTACACCCCAGAGACTGCACCCTGCACCCCAGAGACTGCACCCAGCACCCCAGAGATTGCAACAAGCACCCCAGAGACTGCACGCCAGACACTGCACCCTACACCCCAGAGACTGCACCCCAGAGATTGCACCCTGCACCCCAGAGACTGCACCCAGCACCCCAGAGACTGCACCCCAGAGACTGCACCCTACACCTCAGAGACTGCACCCTACACCCCGGTGACTGCACCCTTCACCCCAGAGACTGCACACTGCACCTCAGAGACTGCACCCCAGGGACTACACCCAGCACCCCAGAGACTGCTCCCAAGAGACTACACCCAGCACCCCAGAGACTGCACCCAGCTCCCTAGAGACTCTACCTTACACCCCAGAGACTGCACCCCAGGGACTGCACCCCAGAGACTGCACCCCAGGGACTGCACCCCAGAGACTGCACCCAGCACCCCAGAGACTCTACCCTACACCCCAGAGACTGCACCCAGTACCCTAGAGACTGCACCCAGCACCCCAGAGAGTTCACCCAGCACCCTAGAGACTGCACCCAGCACCCCAGAGACTGCACCAGCACCCCAGAGACTGCACCCCCGAGACTGCACCCTGTACCCCGGAGACTGCACCCAGCACCCCAGAGACTCAACCCTGCACCCCTGAGACTGCACCCAGCACCCCAGAGACTGCACCCTACACCCCAGAGACTGCACCCTGCACCCTAGAGACTCTACCCTACACCCCAGAGACTGCACCCAGCACCCTAGAGACTGCACCCAGCACCCCAGAGACTGCACCCTACACCCCAGAGACTGCACCCTGGACCCCAGAGACTGCACCCTACACCCCAGAGACTGCACCTTGCACTCCAGAGACTCTACCCTACACCCCAGAGACTGCACCCAGCACCCCCGAGACTGCACCCAGCACCCTAGAGACTGCACCCTACACCCCAGAGACTGCACCCTACACCCTAGAGACTACACCCCAGAGACTGCACCCAGCACCCCAGAGACTGCACCCTGCACCCCAGAGACTGCACCCTGCACCCCAGAGACTGCACCCAGCGCCCCAGAGACTGCACCCTACACCCCAGAGACTGCACCCAGCACCCCAGAGAGTGCACCCAGCACCCCAGAGACTGCTCCCTACCCCCAGAGACTGCACCCAGCACCCCAGAATGCACCCTGCACCCCAGAGACAGCACCCTGCACCCCAGAGACTGCACCCTGCACCCCATAGACTGCACCCAGCACCCCAGAGACTGCACCCTACACCCCAGAGACTGCACCCTACACCCCAGAGACTACACCTAGCACCCCAGAGACTGCACCCAGCACCCCAGAGACTGCACCCCAGAGATTGCACCCAGCACCCCAGAGACTGCACCCTACACCCCAGAGACTGCTCCCAGCACCCCAGAGACTGCACCCTACACCCCAGAGACCGCACCCTGCACCCCAGAGACTGCACCCTGCACCCCAGAGACTGCATCCCAGAGACTGCACCCTACACCTCAGAGACTGCACCCTACCCCGAGAGACTGCACCCAGCACCCCAGAATGCACCCTGCACCCCAGAGACAGCACCCTGCACCCCAGAGACTGCACCCTGCACCCCAGAGACTGCACCCATCACCCCAGAGACTGCACCCTACACCCCAGAGACTGCACCCTGCACCCCAGAGACTGCACCCAGCACCCCAGAGACTGCACCCCAGAGATTGCACCCAGCACCCCAGAGACTGCACCCTACACCCCAGAGACTGCACCCTGCACCCCAGAGACTGCACCCAGCACCCCAGAGACTGCATCCCAGAGACTGCACCCTACACCTCAGAGACTGCACCCTACACCCCGGAGACTGCACCCTACACCCCAGAGACTGCTCCCCAGAGACTACACCCAGCACCCTAGAGACTCTACCTTACACCCCAGAGACTGCACCCCAGGGACTGCACCCCAGAGACTGCACCCAGCACCCCAGAGACTCTACCCTACACCCCAGAGTCTGCACCCAGTACCCTAGAGACTGCACCCAGCACCCCAGAGACTGCAACTGCACCCCAGAGACTGCACCCCTGAGACTGCACCCTGCACCCCGGAGACTGCACCCAGCACCCCAGAGACTCTACCCTGCACCCCTGAGACTGCACCCAGCACCCCAGAGACTGCACCCTACACCCCAGAGACTGCACTCTAGAGACTCTACCCTACACCCCACTGACTGCACCCAGCACCGTAGAGACTGCACCCAGCACCCCAGAGAGTGCACCCAGCACCCTAGAGACTGCACCCCAGAGACTGCACCTGCTCCCCAGAGACTGCATCCCTGAGACTGCACCCTGCACCCCGGAGACTGCACCCAGCACCCCAGAGACTCTACCCTGCACCCCTGAGACTGCACCCAGCACCCCAGAGACTGCACCCTACACCCCAGAGACTGCACCCAGCACCGCAGAGACTGCACCCAGCACCCTAGAGACTCTACCCTACACCCCAGACACTGCAACCAGCACCCCAGAGATTGCACCCAGCACCCCACAGATTGCACCCAGCACCCTAGAGACTGCACCCGGCACCCCAGAGACTGCACCCAGCACCTCAGAGACTGCACCTGCACCCAGCACTCTAGAGACTGCACCCCAGAGACTGCACCCTGCACCCCAGAGACTGCACCCCAGAGACTGCACCCAGCACCTCAGAGACTGCACCCAGCACCTCAGAGACTGCACCCTACACCCCAGAGACTGCACTCTAGAGACTCTACCCTACACCCCACTGACTGCACCCAGCACCCTAGAGACTGCACCCAGCACCCCAGAGAGTGCACCCAGCACCCTAGAGACTGCACCCCAGAGACTGCACCTGCACCCCAGAGACTGCATCCCTGAGACTGCACCCTGCACCCCGGAGACTGCACCCAGCACCCCAGAGACTCTACCCTGCACCCCTGAGACTGCACCCAGCACACCAGAGACTGCACCCTACACCCCAGAGACTGCACCCAGCACCGCAGAGACTGCACCACAGAGACTGCACCCAGCACCCTAGAGACTCTACCCTACACCCCTGAGACTGCACCCCAGAGACTGCACCCCTGAGACTGCACCCTGCACCCCGGAGACTGCACCCAGCACCCCAGAGACTCTACCCTGCACCCCTGAGACTGCACCCAGCACCCCAGAGACTGCTCCCTACACCCCAGAGACTGCACCCTAGAGACTCTACCCTACACCCCAGAGACTGCACCCAGCACCCTAGAGACTGCACCCAGCACCCCAGAGACTGCACCCTACACCCCAGAGACTGCACCCTACACCCCAGAGACTGCACCTTGCACTCCAGAGACACTACCCTACACCCCAGAGACTGCACCCAGCACCCCCAAGACTGCACCCAGCACCCTAGAGACTGCACCCTACACCCCAGAGACTTCACCCTACACCCTAGAGACTGCACCCCAGAGACTGCACCCTACACCCCAGAGACTGCACCTTGCACCCCAGAGACTCTACCCTACACCCCAGAGACTGCACCCAGCACCCCCGAGACTGCACCCAGCACCCTAGAGACTGCACCCTACACCCCAGAGACTGCACCCTACACCCCGGAGACTGCACCCTACACCCCAGAGACTGCACACTGCACCTCAGAGACTGCACCCAGCACCCCAGAGACTGCACCCTACACCCCAGAGACTGCACCCTACACCCCAGAGACTGCACCTTGCACTCCAGAGACACTACCCTACACCCCAGAGACTGCACCCAGCACCCCCAAGACTGCACCCAGCACCCTAGAGACTGCACCCTACACCCCAGAGACTTCACCCTACACCCTAGAGACTGCACCCCAGAGACTGCACCCTACACCCCAGAGACTGCACCTTGCACCCCAGAGACTCTACCCTACACCCCAGAGACTGCACCCAGCACCCCCGAGACTGCACCCAGCACCCTAGAGACTGCACCCTACACCCCAGAGACTGCACCCTACACCCCGGAGACTGCACCCTACACCCCAGAGACTGCACACTGCACCTCAGAGACTGCACCCTGCACCCCAGAGACTGCACCCCAGGGACTCTACCCTGCACCCCTGAGACTGCACCCAGCACCCCAGAGACTGCACCCTACACCCCAGAGACTGCACCCTAGAGACTCTACCCTACACCCCAGAGACTGCACCCTACACCCCAGAGACTGCACCCTACACCCCGGAGACTGCACCCTACACCCCAGAGACTGCACACTGCACCTCAGAGACTGCACCCAGCACCCCCGAGACTGCACCCAGCACCCTAGAGACTGCACCCTACACCCCAGAGACTGCACCCTACACCCCGGAGACTGCACCCTACACCCCAGAGACTGCACACTGCACCTCAGAGACTGCACCCTGCACCCCAGAGACTGCACCCCAGGGACTACACCCACCACCCCAGAGACTGCTCCCAAGAGACTACACCCAGCACCCCAGAGACTGCACCCAGCACCCTAGAGACTCTACCTTACACCCCAGAGACTGCACCCCAGGGACTGCACCCCAGAGACTGCACCCCAGGGACTGCACCCCAGAGACTGCACCCAGCACCCCAGAGACTCTACCCTACACCCCAGAGACTGCTCCCAAGAGACTACACCCAGCACCCCAGAGACTGCACCCAGCACCCCAGAGACTCTACCCTACACCCCAGAGACTGCACCCTACACCCCAGAGACTGCACCTTGCACTCCAGAGACTCTACCCTACACCCCAGAGACTGCACCCAGCACCCCCGAGACTGCACCCTACACCCCAGAGACTGCACCCTACACCCTAGAGACTGCACCCCAGAGACTGCACCCAGCACCCCAGAGACTGCACCCTACACCCCAGAGACTGCACCCTGCACCCCAGAGACTGCACCCTATACCCCAGAGACTGCACCTTGCACCCCAGAGACTGCACCCAGCACCCCAGAGACTGGACCCAGCACCCCAGAGACTGCACCCAGCACCCTAGAGACTGCACCCTACACCCCAGAGACTGCACCCTACACCCTAGAGAGTGCACCCTGCACCCCAGAGACTGCACCCTACACCCCAGAGACTGCACCTTGCACCCCAGAGACTCTACCTTACACCCCAGAGACTGCACCCAGCACCCCAGAGACTGCACCCAGCACCCTAGAGACTGCACCCAGCACCCCAGAGACTGCACCAAGCACCCCAGAGACTGCACCCCAGAGACTGCACCCTACTCCCAAGAGACTGCACCCTACACTCCAGAGACTGCACCCAGCACCTCAGAGACTGCACCCAGCACCCCAGAGACTGCACCCTACACCCCAGAGAGTGCACCCAGCACCCCAGAGACTGCACCCCAGAGACTGCACCCAGACCCCAGAGACTACACCCAGACCCCAGAGACTGCACCCAGCATCCCAGAGACTGCACCCTGCACCCCAGAGACTGCACCCAGCACCCCAAAGACTGCACCCCAGAGACTGCACCCTGCACCCCAAAGACTGCACCCAGCACCCCAGAGACTGCATACAGCACCCCAGAGATTGCACCCAGCACCCCAGAGACTGCACCCTGCACCCCAGAGACTGCACCCTAAACCCCAGAGACTGCACCCTAAACCCGAGAGACTGCACCTTGCACCCCAGAGACTCTACCCTACACCCCAGAGACTGCACCCAGCACCCCAGAGACTGCACCCTACACCCCCGAGACTGCACCCAGCACCCTAGAGACTGCACCCAGCACACCAGAGACTGCACCCCAGAGACTGCACGCTGCACCCCAGAGACTGCACCCTGCACCCCAGAGACTGCACCCTACACTCCAGAGACTGCACCCTACACTCCAGAGACTGCACCCAGCACCTCAGTGACTGCACCCAGCACTCCAGAGACTGCACCCTACACCCCAGAGAGTGCACCCAGCACCCCAGAGACTGCACCCCAGAGACTGCATCCTACATCCCAGAGACTGCACCCAGACCCCAGAGACAGCACCCAGCACCCCAGAGACTGCACCCTGCACCCCACAGACTGCACCCAGCACCCCAAAGACTGCACCCCAGAGACTGCACCCTGCACCCCAAAGACTGCACCCAGCACCCCAGAGATTGCACCCAGCACCCCAGAGACTGCACCCTGCACCCCAGAGACTGCACCCATCACCCCAGAGACTGCACACAACCCCAGAGACTGCACCCTACACCCCAGAGACTGCAACCCAGAGTGCACCCTGCACCCCAGAGACTGCACCCAGCACCCCAGAGACTGCACCCTACACCCCAGAGACTGCACACTACACCCCAGAGACTGCACCCTGCACCTCAGAGACTGCACCCTGCACCCCAGAGACTGCACCCAGCACCCCAGAGATTGCACCCAGCACCCCAGAGACTGCACCCCAGAGACTGCACCCTACAACCCAGAGACTGCACCCAGCACCCCAGAGACTGCACCCTGCACCCCAGAGACTGCACCCAGCACCCCATAGACTGCACCCCAGAGATTGCACCCAGCACCCCAGAGACTGCACCCTACACCCCAGAGACTGCACCCATCACCCCAGAGACTGCACCCCAGAGATTGCACCCAGCACCCCAGAGACTGCTCCTAGCACCCCAGAGACTGCACCCTGCACCCCAGAGACTGCACCCTACACCTCAGAGACTACACCCAGCACCCCAGAGACTACACCCAGCACCCCAGAGACTGCACCCTGCACCTCAGAGAATGCACCCTGCCCCCCAGAGACTGCACCGCAGGGACTACACCCAGCACCCCAGAGACTGCACCCAGCACCCCAGAGACTCTACCTTACACCACAGAGACTGCACCTCAGAGACTGCACCCTGCACCCCAGAGACTGCACCCAGCACCCCAGAGACTGCACCCAGGACCCCAGAGAATGCACCCAGCACCCTAGAGACTGCACCCCAGAGACTGCAACCAGCACCCCCGAGACTGCACCCCAGAGACTGCACCCTGCACCCCGGAGACTGCACCCAGCACCCCAAAGACTCTACCCTGCACCCCTGAGACTGCACCCAGCACCCCAGAGACTGCACCCTACACCCCAGAGACTGCACCCTGCACCCCAGAGACTCTACTCTACACCCCAGAGACTGCACCCAGCACCCTAGAGACTGCACCCTACACCCCAGAGACTGCACCCAGCACCCCAGAGACTGCACCTGCACCCCAGAGACTGCACCCAGCAACCCAGAGACTGCACCTGCACCCCAGAGACTGCACCCAGCACCCCAGAGACTGCACCCTGCACCCCGGAGACTGCACCCAGCACCCTTGAGACTCTACCCTACACCCCAGAGACTGCACCCAGCACCCCAGAGACTGCACCCTGCACCCCAGAGACTCTACCCTACACCCCAGAGACTGCACCCAGCACCCCAGAGACTGCACCCTGCACCCTAGAGACTGCACCCCAGAGACTGCACCCTACACCCCAGAGAATGCACCCTGCACCGCAGAGACTGCACCTGCATCCCAGAGACTGCACCCAGCACCCCAGAGACTGCACCCAGCACCCTAGAGACTGCACCCTACACCACAGAGACTGCACCCTACACCCTAGAGACTGCACCCCAGAGACTGCACCCTAAACCCCAGAGACTGCACCTTGCACCCCAGAGACTCTACTCTACACCCCAGAGACTGTACCCAGCACCCCAGAGACTGCACCCAGCACCCCAGAGACTGCACCCTACACCCCAGAGACTGCACCCTACACCCCAGAGACTGCACCCTACACTCCAGAGACTGCACCCAGCACCTCAGAGACTGCACCCAGCACCCCAGAGACTGCACCCTACACCCCAGAGAGTGCACCCAGCACCCCAGAGACTGCACCCCAGAGACTGCACCCTACACCCCAGAGACTGCACCCTGCACCCGAGACTGCACCCTACACCCCAGAGACTGCACCCAACACCCCAGAGACTGCACCCTGCACCCCGGAGACTGCACCCAGCACCCTAGAGACTCTACCCTACACCCCAGAGACTGCACCCAGCACCCCAGAGACTCTACCTTACACCCCAGAGACTGCACCCTGCACCCCAGAGACTGCACCCAGCACCCCAGAAACTGCATCCAGCACTCTAGAGACTGCACCCCAGAGACTGCACCCTACACCCCAGAGAATGCACCGTGCACCCCAGAGACTGCACCCAGCACCCCAGAGACTGCACCTGCACCCCAGAGACTGCACCCAGCACACCAGAGACTGCACCCCAGAGACTGCACAGTGCACCCCAGAGACTGCACCCAGCACCTCAGAGACTGCACCCAGCGCCCCAGAGACTGCACCCTGCACCCCAGAGACTGCACCCAGCACCCCAGAGACTGCACCCCAGACACTGCACCCAGCACCCTAGAGACTGCATCCTACACCCCAGAAACTGCACCCAGCACCCCAGAGACTGCACCCCAGAGGCTCTACCCTACACCCCAGAGACTGCACCCAGAACCCCAGAGACTGCATCCTACACACCAGAGACTGCACCCAGCACCCCAGAGACTGCACCCTACACCCCAGAGATTGCACCCAGGACCCCAGAGACTGCACCCAGCACCCAAGAGACTGCACCTCATAGACAGCACCCTACACCCCAGAGACTGCACCCTACACCCCAGAGATTGCACCCTGCAGACCCCAGACTCTCCCCAGAGACCCCTGCTCCAGGGGTGATACCCAGATACTACACCCCACATTACCGAGTTGTCTCCTAAGACCCCCTCTCCAGCGACACTTCTGTGTCTGAATCCCCTGATACCTGCCAGCTGGGCTGGTGAAAGGCAATGAGACCTACTTGGCGCACTGTAGGCCTAATTCACACTAAAATGCTAATGCAGCAGGAGGTGTCTGGTGTAAGCAGAGGCCTTCTGACTGCATCGCAGATCCGAGTGCTGTCTCCTAATACGCAGCATCAGATCTTCTGCAAGACCATTGGTAGAGGTCATTCAGATTCCCCCCCTGTGGCCAGAGCCCGACCACATGTGCCGAAAATGGCCGCCGTGGCACTGAAGAGCTTAACCCTTGTGCTGTGGTGCCATTTTTAAGGGGACAATGTAGGCGCAGGGCGCCATGTACTGTAGATTTATGGGTGATATTGTATTTTACCATCTTGTATTTAAAGCGGTATGCACAGGTTTTAAATTTGGGAGACATGTTTGAATGTACAGACTATGAACTTATAGAAAAGTAAAAGATATTGACATTTGGAGACAAATTGCTCTTTAGGCATCCTCACCTTGGCATTGATATGGTAATTGCCCTAACCTGGCATCCTCACCTAGGCATTGATATGGTAATTGCCCTAACCTGGCATCCTCACCTTGGCATTGATATGGTAATTGCCCTAACCTGGCAGCCTCACCTAGGCATTGATATGGTAATTGCCCTAACCTGGCATCCTCACCTAGTCATTGATATGGTAATTGCCCTAACCTGGCAGCCTCACCTAGGCATTGATATGGTAATTATCCTAGGCTGGCATCCTCACCTTGGAATTGATATGGTAATTGCCCTAACCTGGCAGCCTCACCTAGGCATTGATATGGTAATTGCCCTAACCTGGCAGCCTCACCTAGGCATTGACATGGTAATTGCCCTAACCTGGCAGCAAGAAGCCTTTTCTTTGAAATGCACGGCACAGGTCTCCGGGTTGTTTCTGTATAACATACACAGCAAGTTTGAGAAAAACAATTAGTTGGTTTTTAAGAAGCCCGGCTCCGAGGAATCCCCTACTGAGGGGCTGAAAGCTGAGGACCCGGGTTGAGGGAGGAATCGGAGGCGAAGGGCCTGAATGTAAGTTGTCCTCATCCACAAGTATTGGATGTTGACAAGACCTGACCAAAGGTTTGGAGTCTAACCTACAGCAAGGTGTTCACCAGTGACCCCTCCAAGCGGATATGGGTTTAGCTACTCCCAGCAAGCAGGTCGCGGCCCTTTGGTCAGGTATCCGATACGAGTGGGAAATGGAGAGAGGTACACCGCTATGGCCCAGAGGAAGTACTTTGGAGAAGTACTAATACATATTCTAGACCTATCGGTACAGAGTTGGCACAATGGGGCTTCCATAAGTGGTACAAGAACGACAAGAGGGAAGGTCCACTGAGGAGTAGGATACTCTGCTGGCACTGGAGGAGGGTGCTGGTTGTGCTGACTGCACAGAGTGTGGATACTGGTGTACCGTTGGTACAGAAGGTGAGTCAGTGGCTGTACATGGTGTGTACAGAGTACACGATGTGCGAATCCAGATGCACAGGAGGATGGTTCGGTAATTGTACTCAGTTGTGTGTACTGAGGGCCTGATTCAGATCCGCTCGTGAGCGCTATGCGTTTGCAAGCGGGTCGATGGTGGCCCAGTGCACATGGCACGACGGAGCCGGCTCCGTCGTGCACATGCGCGAGACCCGGATAGCGATGGGCAAACCGTCGCTCCGGGTCTCATAAAAAAAGGGGGCTTGCTGTCGATGTTGAGTGACAGCACGCTCCCTTTGGTGGGTGGGCCGGGGGAGTGGCTGCCCAGACGGAGGCGTTGCCATGGGAACGCCTACCATTTGGGGCCGGCCTCACTGACATCACAAGTGATGTCAGTGGGAGAGATTTCGGCTCTGTTTGAGCCGAAATCTCTCGGGCTTGCGGCAACGAGACCCTACCACAAGGGTCTCGTCGCAAGCCTGATGGTCTTGACCATCACGACCATCTTCTTGGCCGCTCGCTTTAGCTGTGGGTGGTCACAGCCAACCCCAATCAGGGGAACACCTCTTTTCTGCTCATCGCCCCTCCAAAGCAAGCATCCTCCAACCCAAGTGCTCTTGGCCAGCAACCACCCCATCCTGTCCCTGCAAATCATCAGAGTCCACCGGGGCCCCGACTGGGATAACAGCTGTGGGAAAATCAGCCATCTGAGGATGAACTGTCCCACACCCCAGGCTTGTGTCCCAGATCCAAGTGCTGGAGCCCGGCTTGCTGGTTTGACGTGTGGAGGTGAGCCCAAAGAGACTGTTCCTACTCCAGTCAGTTCAATGAAGTGTGGCGAGCAGCAGGCGGGCTCTACGGAAAGTAACCTGCATGGCCAAGGGACCACCCCAAAATATGTGGCGACACCTGCAGGCGGTCCAGGTGGGGCCGCTGCAGAGGCAAGGATTAAGAGACTCTGGGGCCTCAATCACTGTAGTGAGCCTCCACCTTATTGATCCTGCCACAGTATTGCCAGCGCAGCCTACCATAGCATCAACCAGTGCAGAGAAAAAGATTATAGTGGCTAGATCAGCACATCTACCCAGAATGCCTTTTGCCACTAGTATGCCTACGTCCTCTAGGAAAACAGGATTTTGGTTACGGCTTTTTAAATCCTGTGGGGGTGCCCAGTGATGCTCCTGTCTGTAGTGGTTTGCCAACTCCTGGTGTGAGTATGAGTAATCACAGTGACTTCCCTTTGATCTCAACAAGACTGACCCTAGCGATCCCAACCCATAACCCCCTGTAGAGTGTCCCTACGTAGAAAGAAGTGGGAGCCACGGGCAGGAGTTCAGGGAAGCTCAGCTTGCTGACCCATCTCAGGAAGGTATACCATGCCAAAATGGCAGTGGCCTTTCAGGGATGGTGGCAGTGAGTGTGACTTGGCATGAAGGGTTTAGGTAAAGGGTAGCCAGGAATGTAGAAGGGAATAGACCAGACGGGGGACATGTCCAGCTGGTGCCCCAGGGAGCTTTTCTTTGCAACTAATGTCAGTTGCCCACGCAACCCCTTTGGACAGTTACCCTGAGATGGACTGTACACTGAAGTGCCAGAGACAGAGCCTGTCTTGACCCGGAATGTCAGATGACGCCCAGCCCAATTATAAGTCTTGTGCCATTTGTTGGCAGCTTGGGTACTGTTTGTATTTCCTCTAGGTCTCTATCCTTAGTAGAGCCCTTACAGCAAGTTGCTGTGGGCATAGCAGGTCCCCTGCTTGTGCACAGTAGATCAGGGAAAACATTCAGCCTAACCGTGGTGGATGCCACACGGGATTCCAAGGCTGGTGATCTGTCCGCCATCACTGTGGAACAGGTAGCGGACAAGGTGGTAAGAGAAGACCTAGGTGACAGGGTAGATTCCCCTTGTCATAGGTTGTGGGAGGATGATTGGAGGGCAGGTCTGCCAGGTAGTACAGACAGATGCCAGGTGGAAGTGACAGAGAGGCAGTGCCTGGGGTATAGAGTGGGAGGAGACAGGGGTAGGCCAAAACCAGTGAAGGTAGGGCAACCAGAGGCTGACCCCGACCCACAACCCCAGACAGGTACTGACCTTAGAAACTGTAAGGCCCTACGGACGAGTTGCCCCTGACTTTAGTGCTATAGTGACACCCCTTACAGATTGGACTAGGGAGGGACTTCCCATGTCAGTGGACTGGATACCCGCTTGTGAGTTGGCAGATCAGTCATTGAAGGAGGCTCTGGTACCAGCTCCAGTGTGGTTAGTGCAAATTCAGGACCAGGACATTGTGGTATGAACGTATGCGTCATTGCACAGACTGGGAGCAGTTAGAGCCAGGACGGGTCATATGGGCAGTAGCACCCTGTGGTCTGTTTGAGCAGGATACTTCTATGGTGGGAGGTGGGGTATGCCACAATTGTAACACATTGGTTGGAAATTGTGTGAGCATTGGACCAACTGCAGCACTGTTTGTGCAACTGGACCCCCACAGTGGTGACTAACCATCTACTTTTTGAGTGTCTGCAACATACCTTGGGGGAGACTGACAGACTGTTGTGGAGTCTCGTACTTCAGTGTGACTATTTAGACATTGTTTACCAACAAGAAAACACCCACTGCAATATGGATGAACTGTCTAGACCAGAGCCAAAGCCCCCCAGGTATCGCCCTTTCACTCCAAAACTGCGGGACCAGGAGCCAAACTGTTGGGACATGGCCCTCTGGTGGCCCACATGGATTTGGGGGAGAAGTGTGGCCAAAGCCTGAACACATGGCCGAAAATGGCCACTGCGGCACTGAAGGGTTTAACCCTTGTGCCGTAGTGCTATTTTTAAAGGGACAATGTAGGTGCAGGGCGCCATGCACTGTAGATTTATGGCTAATATTGTATTTTACCATTTGGGAGATATGTTTGTATGGGGATGTAGTTAAAAGATCAATGGCTGGAAAGCCGCCTGTCAAAATTCCGGCATTTAAATCCAGACTCGGGACTAAAGACAGTCGTCGAAATGCCGAAGCCCGTCTAGATCCTAACGCCGGAATCTCTAAAGACGGCTTCCCGAACGAAGGTAAGCCAGCCACTGTTAGTTTGTAGCCGTTGGGGGGGCGGGATTAGGTTTAGGCACCCCCTGGGGGACTTAGGGTTAGGCTACCCCCGGGGAGGGTTAGGGTTAGGCACCCCCAGGGGGAGGTTAGGGTTAGGCACTCCCCGGGGATGGTTAAGCTAAGGGGAGGGGGGTTAGGGTTAGGCACCCCCGGGAGAGGCTAGGGTTAGGCACTCCCCGGGGAGGGTTAGATTTAGGGTGCATGGAGGGGGGGATTGGGTTAGGCACGACCGGGGGAGGATTAGGGTTAGGCACCACCAAGGGAGGGTTGGGGGGAAGAAGGGTAAGGTTATGTGCCCTGTCAGGATCTCTAACAATCGGACTTCTGGCGACAGGATTTCATACCCATTCTGCTTGAATGTACTGGCTATGCACTTATAGAAATGTAAAAGATATTGACATTTCACCTAGGGATTGATATAGTAAGTGCCCTAGCCTGGCAGTGGAGGGTTGGTTTTGACTGAAAAAGCCTTTCCTTTGAAATGCACGGCAGAGGTCTCTGTGTAAAATACCCAGCAAATTTGGGATAAACAATTTGTTCATTTTTAATAAAGTGGTTGGAACTTCCTAAAATTTAGAAGGTGTTAAGATTGTAAAAAAAGCCAAATTGGTTTTAGTCATAGACATGTGAAAGGACAAATGCAATTGAAATTTGCATTATATTTACCTTTTGAGAGACAGTATATGCTAACTCCATTTGTGCTTTAGGAAAACCAACTGTTATTGGGTAGTAATGAGGAAATTATGTTAGTTCCTTTAAAATGTAAGATGTGTTTATACTTTGTGAGACACCATGATTGGCTAAAAGGAATTTACCCCTGTGGTATTGTGTGTAAGAATGGTATAAAAAGAGGGCATGTGAGTCCTGTATGTGTATCTTTTTGGAATATCAGGAAGGATTGTATGCTGTTATCATCTGTATGCTGTTATCATCTGTATGCTGTTATCATCTGTATGCTGTTATCATCTGTATGCTGGGATACTCCCTTAAGCTAAGGGGAAGAGTCTTTTTTAAGACTATCTGAGCAATAAACATCTTTGTCTTTACAACGACTACATCTGAATCCTGCGACAACAGAATTGCACCAAACGCTATTCCGTTCTCCGGCTGTTCTGGATTGAGCCCAATTTCTCCAAGCTCAATCCCTCTGCCAGATACCGTGCAGAGCCTGGTCCATTGTGAGGGTTCAGGGGGAATCAGCTGACACCAGTCAGGAGGTGTGGCCGCAGCTTGTCTACACATACACAGCAAAAGTGGTTCCAGGTGCCGGCGGTAGGAGCCTGTGTGTACGTAAGAAGCCGTTCCAAATACCGAAGGTAGAAGTTTGGTGGTGGCAGCAATGTTACATGCCCACAGCGCAGTGGGCGAGGTCAGTAAGAGGCGATTACTGACAGTAAGAGGGAATCCCTGATACCCCAAGATCCAGTGGGGATCAAAGTTAATCTGTGATCAGGTGTCGAGTTAGTTAATCCGGTCACACCCTCGCAGCTCCTTAGCCGAGACAGAAAGTCTGCATTGGAAGATGCAGACCCTGACCTCTACATTAACAGTAAACGGGGATGACACCCCCAGAGGTTGGCCCCGTCCCCAGTCACAGCCTGTCAGGCTAGGGCTTGGGCAAACTGCAAGAAATCTTGGAGAGGGAAACCTGCACATGCACAGTACATATCATACGCATGCACAGGTCTCTCATAATCGTACGCAAACCATCGGGTGTGCGTCGGACTCTGAATCAGGCCCTGTGAGCACACTTTTATACAGCTAATGATACATTTAATAATATTTTCTAACCTATAAATAATCCACCTACTGTTATACAGTACAGAGAGCATCCAATTGACCAGTGCACCAATACTCTACGTATTAGTATACAATACATAGAGCATTCCATTGACCAGTGCAACAATATTCTACATACCAGTATACAGTACATAGAGCATCCTTTTACCAGTGCACCAATATTCTACATACCAGTATACAGTGCATAGAGCATACCATTGACCAGTGCCCCAATATTCTACATACCAGTATACAGTACAGAGAGCATCCCAATGCACTAATATTCTACATACCAGTATACAGTACATAGAGCATCCCATTGACTAGTGCACCAATATTCTACATACCAGTATACAGTACAGAGAGCATCCCATTGACTAGTGCACCAATATTCTAAATACCAGTATACAGTACATAGAGCATCCTATTGACCAGTGCACCAATATTCTACATACCAGTATACAGTACAGAGAGCATCCTATTGACCAGTGCACCAATATTCTACATACCAGTATACAGTACAGAGAGCATCCTATTGACCAGTGCACCAATATTCTACATATCAATATATAGTACATAGTGCATCCTATTGACCAGTGCACCAATATTCTACATACCAGTATACAGTACAGAGAGCATCCTATTGACCAGTGCACCAATATTCTACATACCAGTATACAGTACAGAGAGCATCCTATTGACCAGTGCACCAATATTCTACATATCAATATATAGTACATAGTGCATCCTATTGACCAGTGCACCAATATTCTACATACCAGTATACAGTACAGAGAGCATCCTATTGACCAGTGCACCAATATTCTACTTACCAGTATACAGTACAGAGAGCAATGGCCAATGTACAGTAGAGAGAGAGAGTGCTACCGATCATTTTACAGTACAAATAATGTTTTACCAGTATACAGGACAGAGAGATACCTACTAACCAGTATAGTGAATAGAAAGACCATTCTACTGAGCAGTATGCCATTTAGAGAGCAGTCTACAGACCAGTATACAGCAGTACTGTACATAGAGCAGTCTACTGTCTAATATGCAGTCGGGCACAGGAAATGGGGGGGGGAGTAGAGGGGGACAGTTGCCCCCACATGATTCCTGTTGGATGGGCAAAGACTGTGTTTTGCCCCCCCCCCCATGAACTTCTACACAAAAGCAAAAGGGGATAAAAGAAATGGAAATGGGGGTGAAGCGATAATAGCTTTATTTGAACTCGCCAACTGTTGTCGTCTCTGTTCACCAAAAATGCTGTTACTGTATCTTCATGTTTGTTCTGCGAACATTTTCTAAACACTTTTTTTTTCTTTCTTAGAAGCCCGGGTCATTTAGCTATCACAGTGTGCAGTAAGCATAAGCAGATACACGAGACCGGAACCTTCACTTCCCATTCACTGTTCTTGTAAGTTCTACGACAATGGAACAGAGAGCGCGAATGATTGCAGCCTGCGGACGGTTTAAAATATTAGCAGCAGTCTCATTGTCGGCAGATGTAGCACACACCAGATATTATAGCACGTACCATAACCAGTGAGGCCAGGGGCAAACGCAGGATTTCTAGAAGGGGGTTTCCAAATGCCTGATTTTAGAGTGAGTGTGGCCAGTCCATGAAGAGGGCTTAATTAGCACTTATCCAGCTTTAATATGTTACATACAAAATATATTGTGTGTCATAATTCCAGCATATACAGGACCAGCGATCACAGTAACCCATTATATGTGTCATACATAGTGTATTGTGTGTCATAATTCCAGCATATACAGGACCAGCGATCACAGTAACCCATTATATGTGTCATACATAGTGTATTGTGTGTCATATATCCAGCATATACAGGACCAGTGATCACAGTAACCCATTATATGTGTCATACATAGTGTATTGTGTGTCATAATTCCAGCATATACAGGACCAGCGATCACAGTAACCCATTATATGTGTCATACATAGTGTATTGTGTGTCATAATTCCAGCATATACAGGACCAGCGATCACAGTAACCCATTATATGTGTCATACATAGTGTATTGTGTGTCATAATTCCAGCATATACAGGACCAGCGATCACAGTAACCCATTATATGTGTCATACATAGTGTATTGTGTGTCATAATTCCAGCATATACAGGACCAGCGATCACAGTAACCCATTATATGTGTCATACATAGTGTATTGTGTGTCATAATTCCAGCATATACAGGACCAGCGATCACAGTAACCCATTATATGTGTCATACATAGTGTATTGTGTGTCATAATTCCAGCATATACAGGACCAGCGATCACAGTAACCCATTATATGTGTCATACATAGTGTATTGTGTGTCATAATTCCAGCATATACAGGACCAGCGATCACAGTAACCCATTATATGTGTCATACATAGTGTATTGTGTGTCATATATCCAGCATATACAGGACCAGCGATCACAGTAACCCATTATATGTGTCATACATAGTGTATTGTGTGTCATAATTCCAGCATATACAGGACCAGCGATCACAGTAACCCATTATATGTGTCATACATAGTGTATTGTGTGTCATAATTCCAGCATATACAGGACCAGCGATCACAGTAACCCATTATATGTGTCATACATAGTGTATTGTGTGTCATAATTCCAGCATATACAGGACCAGCGATCACAGTAACCCATTATATGTGTCATACATAGTGTATTGTGTGTCATAATTCCAGCATATACAGGACCAGCGATCACAGTAACCCATTATATGTGTCATACATAGTGTATTGTGTGTCATAATTCCAGCATATACAGGACCAGCGATCACAGTAACCCATTATATGTGTCATACATAGTGTATTGTGTGTCATAATTCCAGCATATACAGGACCAGCGATCACAGTAACCCATTATATGTGTCATACATAGTGTATTGTGTGTCATAATTCCAGCATATACAGGACCAGCGATCACAGTAACCCATTATATGTGTCATACATAGTGTATTGTGTGTCATAATTATAGCATATACAGGACCAGCGATCACAGTAACCCATTATATGTGTCATACATAGTGTATTGTGTGTCATAATTCCAGCATATACAGGACCAGCGATCACAGTAACCCATTATATGTGTCATACATAGTGTATTGTGTGTCATAATTCCAGCATATACAGGACCAGCGATCACAGTAACCCATTATATGTGTCATACATAGTGTATTGTGTGTCATAATTCCAGCATATACAGGACCAGCGATCACAGTAACCCATTATATGTGTCATACATAGTGTATTGTGTGTCATAATTCCAGCATATACAGGACCAGCGATCACAGTAACCCATTATATGTGTCATACATAGTGTATTGTGTGTCATAATTCCAGCATATACAGGACCAGCGATCACAGTAACCCATTATATGTGTCATACATAGTGTATTGTGTGTCATAATTCCAGCATATACAGGACCAGCGATCACAGTAACCCATTATATGTGTCATACATAGTGTATTGTGTGTCATAATTCCAGCATATACAGGACCAGCGATCACAGTAACCCATTATATGTGTCATACATAGTGTATTGTGTGTCATAATTATAGCATATACAGGACCAGTGATCACAGTAACCCATTATATGTGTCATACATAGTGTATTGTGTGTCATAATTCCAGCATATACAGGACCAGTGATCACAGTAACCCATTATATGTGTCATACATAGTGTATTGTGTGTCATAATTCCAGCATATACAGGACCAGTGATCACAGTAACCCATTATATGTGTCATACATAGTGTATTGTGTGTCATAATTCCAGCATATACAGGACCAGTGATCACAGTAACCCATTATATGTGCCACACATAGTGTATTGTGTGTCATAATTCCAGCATATACAGGACCAGTGATCACAGTAACCGATTATATGTGTCACACATAGTGTATTGTGTGTCATAATTCCAGCATATACAGGACCAGTGATCACAGTAACCATTATATGTGTCATACATAGTGTATTGTGTGTCATAATTCCAGCATATACAGGACCAGTGATCACAGTAACCCATTATATGTGTCATACATAGTGTATTGTGTGTCATAATTCCAGCATATACAGGACCAGTGATCACAGTAACCCATTATATGTGTCATACATAGTGTATTGTGTGTCATAATTCCAGCATATACAGGAACAGTGATCACAGTAACCCATTATATGTGTCATACATAGTGTATTGTGTGTCATAATTCCATTATATACAGGACCAGGGATCACAGTAACCCATTATATGTGTCATACATAGTGTATTGTGTGTCATAATTCCAGCATATACAGGACCAGTGATCACAGTAACCCATTATATGTGTCATACATAGTGTATTGTGTGTCATAATTCCAGCATATACAGGACCAGTGATCACAGTAACCCATTATATGTGTCATACATAGTATATTGTGTGTCATAATTCCAGCATATACAGGACCAGTGATCACAGTAACCCATTATATGTGTCATACATAGTGTAGTGTGTGTCATATATCCAGCATATACAGGACCAGTGATCACAGTAACCCATTATATGTGTCATACATAGTGTATTGTGTGTCATAATTCCAGCATATACAGGACCAGTGATCACAGTAACCCATTATATGTGTCATACATAGTGTATTGTGTGTCATAATTCCAGCATATACAGGACCAGTGATCACAGTAACCATTATATATGTGTCATACATACTGTATTGTGTGTCATAATTCCAGCATATACAGGACCAGTGATCACAGTAACCCATTATATGTGTCATACATAGTGTATTGTGTGTCATATATCCAGCATATACAGGACCAGTGATCACAGTAACCCATTATATGTGTCATACATAGTGTATTGTGTGTCATATATCCAGCATATACAGGACCAGTGATCACAGGAAGCCATTATATGTGTCATACATAGTGTATTGTGTGTCATAATTCCAGCATATACAGGACCAGTGATCACAGTAACCATTATATATGTGTCATACATACTGTATTGTGTGTCATAATTCCAGCATATACAGGACCAGTGATCACAGTAACCCATTATATGTGTCATACATAGTGTATTGTGTGTTATATATCCAGCATATACAGGACCAGCGATCACAGTAACCCATTATATGTGTCATACATAGTGTATTGTGTGTAATAATTCCAGCATATACAGGACCAGCGATCACAGTAACCCATTATATGTGTCATACATAGTGTATTGTGTGTGATAATACCAGCATATACAGGACCAGTGATCACAGTAACCATTATATGTGTCATACATAGTGTATTGTGTGTCATAATTCCAGCATATACAGGACCAGTGATCACAGTAACCCATTATATGTGTCATACATAGTGTATTGTGTGTCATAATTCCAGCATATACAGGACCAGTGATCACAGTAACCCATTATATGTGTCATACATAGTGTATTGTGTGTCATAATTCCAGCATATACAGGACCAGTGATCACAGTAACCCATTATATGTGTCATACATAGTGTATTGTGTGTCATAATTCCAGCATATACAGGACCAGTGATCACAGTAACCCATTATATGTGTCATACATAGTGTATTGTGTGTCATATATCCAGCATATACAGGACCAGTGATCACAGTAACCCATTATATGTGTCATACATAGTGTATTGTGTGTCATAATTCCAGCATATACAGGACCAGTGATAACAGTAACCCATTATATGTGTCCTACATAGTGTATTGTGTGTCATAATTCCAGCATATACAGGACCAGCGATCACAGTAACCCATTATATGTGTCATACATAGTGTATTGTGTGTCATAATTGCAGCATATACAGGACCAGTGATCACAGTAACCCATTATATGTGTCATACATAGTGTATTGTGTGTCATAATTCCAGCATATACAGGACCAGTGATCACAGTAACCATTATATATGTGTCATACATACTGTATTGTGTGTCATATATCCAGCATATACAGGACCAGTGATCACAGTAACCCATTATATGTGTCATACATAGTGTATTGTGTGTCATAATTGCAGCATATACAGGACCAGTGATCACAGTAACCCATTATATGTGTCATACATAGTGTATTGTGTGTCATAATTCCAGCATATACAGGACCAGTGATCACAGTAACCATTATATATGTGTCATACATACTGTATTGTGTGTCATATATCCAGCATATACAGGACCAGTGATCACAGTAACCCATTATATGTGTCATACATAGTGTATTGTGTGTCATAATTCCAGCATATACAGGACCAGTGATCACAGTAACCCATTATATGTGTCATACATAGTGTATTGTGTGTCATAATTCCAGCATATACAGGACCAGCGATCACAGTAACCCATTATATGTGTCATACATAGTGTATTGTGTGTCATAATTCCAGCATATACAGGACCAGCGATCACAGTAACCCATTATATGCGTCATACATAGTGTATTGTGTGTCATAATTCCAGCATATACAGGACCAGTGATCACAGTAACCCATTATATGTGTCATACATAGTGTATTGTGTGTCATATATCCAGCATATACAGGACCAGTGATCACAGTAACCCATTATATGTGTCATACATAGTGTATTGTGTGTCATAATTCCAGCATATACAGGACCAGTGATAACAGTAACCCATTATATGTGTCCTACATAGTGTATTGTGTGTCATAATTCCAGCATATACAGGACCAGCGATCACAGTAACCCATTATATGTGTCATACATAGTGTATTGTGTGTCATAATTGCAGCATATACAGGACCAGTGATCACAGTAACCCATTATATGTGTCATACATACTGTATTGTGTGTCATATATCCAGCATATACAGGACCAGTGATCACAGTAAACATTATATATGTGTCATACATAGTGTATTGTGTGTCATATATCCAGCATATACAGGACCAGTGATCACAGTAACCCATTATATGTGTCATACATAGTGTATTGTGTGTCATAATTCCAGCATATACAGGACCAGTGATCACAGGAAGCCATTATATGTGTCATACATAGTGTATTGTGTGTCATAATTCCAGCATATACAGGACCAGTGATCACAGGAACCCATTATATGTGTCATACATAGTGTATTGTGTGTCATAATTCCAGCATATACAGGACCAGCGATCACAGTAACCCATTATATGTGTCATACATAGTGTATTGTGTGTAATAATTCCAGCATATACAGGACCAGCGATCACAGTAACCCATTATATGTGTCATACATAGTGTATTGTGTGTCATAATTCCAGCATATACAGGACCAGTGATCACAGTAACCCATTATATGTGTCATACATAGTGTATTGTGTGTCATATATCCAGCATATACAGGACCAGCGATCACAGTAACCCATTATATGTGTCATACATAGTGTATTGTGTGTCATAATTCCAGCATATACAGGACCAGCGATCACAGTAACCCATTATATGCGTCATACATAGTGTATTGTGTGTCATAATTCCAGCATATACAGGACCAGTGATCACAGGAAGCCATTATATGTGTCATACATAGTGTATTGTGTGTCATAATTCCAGCATATACAGGACCAGTGATCACAGTAACCCATTATATGTGTCATACATAGTGTATTGTGTGTCATATATCCAGCATATACAGGACCAGCGATCACAATATCACATTATATGTGTCATACATAGTGTATTGTGTGTCATAATTCCAGCATATACAGGACCAGTGATCACAGTAACCCATTATATGTGTCATACATAGTGTATTGTGTGTCATATATCCAGCATATACAGGACCAGCGATCACAATATCACATTATATGTGTCATACATAGTGTATTGTGTGTCATAATTCCAGCATATACAGGAGCAGTGATCACAGTAACCATTATATGTGTCATACATAGTGTATTGTGTGTCATAATTCCAGCATATACAGGACCAGTGATCACAGTAACCCATTATATGTGTCATACATAGTGTATTGTGTGTCATAATTCCAGCATATACAGGAGCAGTGATCACAGTAACCATTATATGTGTCATACATAGTGTATTGTGTGTCATAATTCCAGCATATACAGGACCAGCGATCACAGTAACCCATTATATGTGTCATACATAGTGTATTGTGTGTCATAATTCCAGCATATACAGGACCAGCGATCACAGTAACCCATTATATGTGTCCTACATAGTGTATTGTGTGTCATAATTCCAGCATATACAGGACCAGCGATCACAGTAACCCATTATATGTGTCCTACATAGTGTATTGTGTGTCATAATTCCAGCATATACAGGACCAGCGATCACAGTAACCCATTATATGTGTCATACATAGTGTATTGTGTGTCATAATTCCAGCATATACAGGACCAGTGATCACAGGAAGCCATTATATGTGTCATACATAGTGTATTGTGTGTCATAATTCCAGCATATACAGGACCAGTGATCACAGGAAGCCATTATATGTGTCATACATAGTGTATTGTGTGTCATAATTCCAGCATATACAGGACCAGTGATCACAGTAACCCATTATATGTGTCATACATAGTGTATTGTGTGTCATAATTCCAGCATATACAGGACCAGCGATCACAGTAACCCATTATATGTGTCATACATAGTGTATTGTGTGTCATAATTCCAGCATATACAGGACCAGTGATCACAGTAACCCATTATATGTGTCATACATAGTGTATTGTGTGTCATATATCCAGCATATACAGGACCAGCGATCACAGTAACCCATTATATGTGTCATACATAGTGTATTGTGTGTCATAATCCCAGCATATACAGGACCAGCGATCACAGTAACCCATTATATGCGTCATACATAGTGTATTGTGTGTCATAATTCCAGCATATACAGGACCAGTGATCACAGGAAGCCATTATATGTGTCATACATAGTGTATTGTGTGTCATAATTCCAGCATATACAGGACCAGTGATCACAGTAACCCATTATATGTGTCATACATAGTGTATTGTGTGTCATATATCCAGCATATACAGGACCAGCGATCACAATATCACATTATATGTGTCATACATAGTGTATTGTGTGTCATAATTCCAGCATATACAGGACCAGTGATCACAGTAACCCATTATATGTGTCATACATAGTGTATTGTGTGTCATATATCCAGCATATACAGGACCAGCGATCACAATATCACATTATATGTGTCATACATAGTGTATTGTGTGTCATAATTCCAGCATATACAGGAGCAGTGATCACAGTAACCATTATATGTGTCATACATAGTGTATTGTGTGTCATAATTCCAGCATATACAGGACCAGTGATCACAGTAACCCATTATATGTGTCATACATAGTGTATTGTGTGTCATATATCCAGCATATACAGGACCAGCGATCACAATATCACATTATATGTGTCATACATAGTGTATTGTGTGTCATAATTCCAGCATATACAGGAGCAGTGATCACAGTAACCATTATATGTGTCATACATAGTGTATTGTGTGTCATAATTCCAGCATATACAGGACCAGTGATCACAGTAACCCATTATATGTGTCATACATAGTGTATTGTGTGTCATAATTCCAGCATATACAGGAGCAGTGATCACAGTAACCCATTATATGTGTCATATATAGTGTATAGTGTGTCATAATTCCAGCATATACAGGACCAGTGATCACAGTAACCCATTATATGTGTCATACATAGTGTATTGTGTCTAATAATTCCAGCATATACAGGACCAGCGATCACAGTAACCCATTATATGTGTCATACATAGTGTATTGTGTGTCATAATTCCAGCATATACAGGACCAGTGATCACAGTAACCCATTATATGTGTCATACATAGTGTATTGTGTGTCATATATCCAGCATATACAGGACCAGCGATCACAGTAACCCATTATATGTGTCATACATAGTGTATTGTGTGTCATAATCCCAGCATATACAGGACCAGCGATCACAGTAACCCATTATATGTGTCATACATAGTGTATTGTGTGTCATAATTCCAGCATATACAGGACCAGTGATCACAGGAAGCCATTATATGTGTCATACATAGTGTATTGTGTGTCATAATTCCAGCATATACAGGACCAGTGATCACAGTAACCCATTATATGTGTCATACATAGTGTATTGTGTGTCATATATCCAGCATATACAGGACCAGCGATCACAATATCACATTATATGTGTCATACATAGTGTATTGTGTGTCATAATTCCAGCATATACAGGACCAGCGATCACAATATCACATTATATGTGTCATACATAGTGTATTGTGTGTCATAATTCCAGCATATACAGGAGCAGTGATCACAGTAACCAATATATGTGTCATACATAGAGTATTGTGTATCATAATTCCAGCATATACAGGACCAGTGATCACAGTAACCCATTATATGTGTCATACATAGTGTATTGTGTGTCATAATTCCAGCATATACAGGACCAGTGATAACAGTAACCCATTATATGTGTCCTACATAGTGTATTGTGTGTCATAATTCCAGCATATACAGGACCAGCGATCACAGTAACCCATTATATGTGTCATACATAGTGTATTGTGTGTCATAATTGCAGCATATACAGGACCAGTGATCACAGTAACCCATTATATGTGTCATACATAGTGTATTGTGTGTCATAATTCCAGCATATACAGGACCAGTGATCACAGTAACCATTATATATGTGTCATACATACTGTATTGTGTGTCATATATCCAGCATATACAGGACCAGTGATCACAGTAACCCATTATATGTGTCATACATAGTGTATTGTGTGTCATAATTGCAGCATATACAGGACCAGTGATCACAGTAACCCATTATATGTGTCATACATAGTGTATTGTGTGTCATAATTCCAGCATATACAGGACCAGTGATCACAGTAACCATTATATATGTGTCATACATACTGTATTGTGTGTCATATATCCAGCATATACAGGACCAGTGATCACAGTAACCCATTATATGTGTCATACATAGTGTATTGTGTGTCATAATTCCAGCATATACAGGACCAGTGATCACAGTAACCCATTATATGTGTCATACATAGTGTATTGTGTGTCATAATTCCAGCATATACAGGACCAGCGATCACAGTAACCCATTATATGTGTCATACATAGTGTATTGTGTGTCATAATTCCAGCATATACAGGACCAGTGATCACAGTAACCCATTATATGCGTCATACATAGTGTATTGTGTGTCATAATTCCAGCATATACAGGACCAGTGATCACAGTAACCCATTATATGTGTCATACATAGTGTATTGTGTGTCATATATCCAGCATATACAGGACCAGTGATCACAGTAACCCATTATATGTGTCATACATAGTGTATTGTGTGTCATAATTCCAGCATATACAGGACCAGTGATAACAGTAACCCATTATATGTGTCCTACATAGTGTATTGTGTGTCATAATTCCAGCATATACAGGACCAGCGATCACAGTAACCCATTATATGTGTCATACATAGTGTATTGTGTGTCATAATTGCAGCATATACAGGACCAGTGATCACAGTAACCCATTATATGTGTCATACATAGTGTATTGTGTGTCATAATTCCAGCATATACAGGACCAGTGATCACAGTAACCATTATATATGTGTCATACATACTGTATTGTGTGTCATATATCCAGCATATACAGGACCAGTGATCACAGTAACCCATTATATGTGTCATACATAGTGTATTGTGTGTCATAATTCCAGCATATACAGGACCAGTGATCACAGTAACCCATTATATGTGTCATACATAGTGTATTGTGTGTCATAATTCCAGCATATACAGGACCAGTGATCACAGGAAGCCATTATATGTGTCATACATAGTGTATTGTGTGTCATAATTCCAGCATATACAGGACCAATGATCACAGTAACCCATTATATGTGTCATACATAGTGTATTGTGTGTAATAATTCCAGCATATACAGGACCAGCGATCACAGTAACCCATTATATGTGTCATACATAGTGTATTGTGTGTCATAATTCCAGCATATACAGGACCAGTGATCACAGTAACCCATTATATGTGTCATACATAGTGTATTGTGTGTCATATATCCAGCATATACAGGACCAGCGATCACAGTAACCCATTATATGTGTCATACATAGTGTATTGTGTGTCATAATCCCAGCATATACAGGACCAGCGATCACAGTAACCCATTATATGCGTCATACATAGTGTATTGTGTGTCATAATTCCAGCATATACAGGACCAGTGATCACAGGAAGCCATTATATGTGTCATACATAGTGTATTGTGTGTCATAATTCCAGCATATACAGGACCAGTGATCACAGTAACCCATTATATGTGTCATACATAGTGTATTGTGTGTCATATATCCAGCATATACAGGACCAGCGATCACAATATCACATTATATGTGTCATACATAGTGTATTGTGTGTCATAATTCCAGCATATACAGGACCAGTGATCACAGTAACCCATTATATGTGTCATACATAGTGTATTGTGTGTCATATATCCAGCATATACAGGACCAGCGATCACAATATCACATTATATGTGTCATACATAGTGTATTGTGTGTCATAATTCCAGCATATACAGGAGCAGTGATCACAGTAACCATTATATGTGTCATACATAGTGTATTGTGTGTCATAATTCCAGCATATACAGGAGCAGTGATCACAGTAACCATTATATGTGTCATACATAGTGTATTGTGTGTCATAATTCCAGCATATACAGGACCAGCGATCACAGTAACCCATTATATGTGTCATACATAGTGTATTGTGTGTCATAATTCCAGCATATACAGGACCAGCGATCACAGTAACCCATTATATGTGTCATACATAGTGTATTGTGTGTCATAATTCCAGCATATACAGGACCAGTGATCACAGTAACCAATTATATGTGTCATACATAGTGTATTGTGTGTCATAATTCCAGCATATACAGGACCAGTGATCACAGTAACCCATTATATGTGTCATACATAGTGTATTGTGTGTCATAATTCCAGCATATACAGGACCAGCGATCACAGTAACCCATTATATGTGTCATACATAGTGTATTGTGTGTCATAATTCCAGCATATACAGGACCAGCGATCACAGTAACCCATTATATGTGTCATACATAGTGTATTGTGTGTCATAATTCCAGCATATACAGGACCAGTGATCACAGTAACCCATTATATGTGTCATACATAGTGTATTGTGTGTCATAATTCCAGCATATACAGGACCAGTGATCACAGGAAGCCATTATATGTGTCATACATAGTGTATTGTGTGTCATAATTCCAGCATATACAGGACCAGTGATCACAGTAACCCATTATATGTGTCATACATAGTGTATTGTGTGTAATAATTCCAGCATATACAGGACCAGCGATCACAGTAACCCATTATATGTGTCATACATAGTGTATTGTGTGTCATAATTCCAGCATATACAGGACCAGTGATCACAGTAACCCATTATATGTGTCATACATAGTGTATTGTGTGTCATATATCCAGCATATACAGGACCAGCGATCACAGTAACCCATTATATGTGTCATACATAGTGTATTGTGTGTCATAATCCCAGCATATACAGAACCAGCGATCACAGTAACCCATTATATGCGTCATACATAGTGTATTGTGTGTCATAATTCCAGCATATACAGGACCAGTGATCACAGTAACCCATTATATGTGTCATACATAGTGTATTGTGTGTCATATATCCAGCATATACAGGACCAGCGATCACAATATCACATTATATGTGTCATACATAGTGTATTGTGTGTCATAATTCCAGCATATACAGGACCAGTGATCACAGTAACCCATTATATGTGTCATACATAGTGTATTGTGTGTCATATATCCAGCATATACAGGACCAGCGATCACAATATCACATTATATGTGTCATACATAGTGTATTGTGTGTCATAATTCCAGCATATACAGGAGCAGTGATCACAGTAACCATTATATGTGTCATACATAGTGTATTGTGTGTCATATATCCAGCATATACAGGACCAGCGATCACAGTAACCCATTATATGTGTCATACATAGTGTATTGTGTGTCATAATTCCAGCATATACAGGACCAGTGATCACAGTAACCCATTATATGTGTCATACATAGTGTATTGTGTGTCATATATCCAGCATATACAGGACCAGTGATCACAGTAATCCATTATATGTGTCATACATAGTGTATTGTGTGTAATAATTCCAGCATATACAGGACCAGTGATCACAGTAACCCATTATATGTGTCATACATAGTGTATTGTGTGTCATAATTCCAGCATATACAGGACCAGCGATCACAGTAACCCATTATATGTGTCATACATAGTGTATTGTGTGTCATAATTCCAGCATATACAGGACCAGCGATCACAGTAACCCATTATATGTGTCATACATAGTGTATTGTGTGTCATAATTCCAGCATATACAGGACCAGTGATCACAGTAACCCATTATATGTGTCATACATAGTGTATTGTGTGTCATAATTCCAGCATATACAGGACCAGTGATCACAGGAAGCCATTATATGTGTCATACATAGTGTATTGTGTGTCATAATTCCAGCATATACAGGACCAGTGATCACAGTAACCCATTATATGTGTCATACATAGTGTATTGTGTGTAATAATTCCAGCATATACAGGACCAGCGATCACAGTAACCCATTATATGTGTCATACATAGTGTATTGTGTGTCATAATTCCAGCATATACAGGACCAGTGATCACAGTAACCCATTATATGTGTCATACATAGTGTATTGTGTGTCATATATCCAGCATATACAGGACCAGCGATCACAGTAACCCATTATATGTGTCATACATAGTGTATTGTGTGTCATAATCCCAGCATATACAGGACCAGCGATCACAGTAACCCATTATATGCGTCATACATAGTGTATTGTGTGTCATAATTCCAGCATATACAGGACCAGTGATCACAGTAACCCATTATATGTGTCATACATAGTGTATTGTGTGTCATATATCCAGCATATACAGGACCAGCGATCACAATATCACATTATATGTGTCATACATAGTGTATTGTGTGTCATAATTCCAGCATATACAGGACCAGTGATCACAGTAACCCATTATATGTGTCATACATAGTGTATTGTGTGTCATATATCCAGCATATACAGGACCAGCGATCACAATATCACATTATATGTGTCATACATAGTGTATTGTGTGTCATAATTCCAGCATATACAGGAGCAGTGATCACAGTAACCATTATATGTGTCATACATAGTGTATTGTGTGTCATATATCCAGCATATACAGGACCAGCGATCACAGTAACCCATTATATGTGTCATACATAGTGTATTGTGTGTCATAATTCCAGCATATACAGGACCAGTGATCACAGTAACCCATTATATGTGTCATACATAGTGTATTGTGTGTCATATATCCAGCATATACAGGACCAGTGATCACAGTAATCCATTATATGTGTCATACATAGTGTATTGTGTGTAATAATTCCAGCATATACAGGACCAGTGATCACAGTAACCCATTATATGTGTCATACATAGTGTATTGTGTGTCATAATTCCAGCATATACAGGACCAGTGTTCACAGTAACCCATTATATGTGTCATACATAGTGTATTGTGTGTCATATATCCAGCATATACAGGACCAGCGATCACAATATCACATTATATGTGTCATACATAGTGTATTGTGTGTCATAATTCCAGCATATACAGGAGCAGTGATCACAGTAACCATTATATGTGTCATACATAGTGTATTGTGTGTCATAATTCCAGCATATACAGGACCAGCGATCACAGTAACCCATTATATGTGTCATACATAGTGTATTGTGTGTCATAATTCCAGCATATACAGGACCAGTGATCACAGTAACCCATTATATGTGTCATACATAGTGTATTGTGTGTCATATATCCAGCATATACAGGACCAGTGATCACAGTAATCCATTATATGTGTCATACATAGTGTATTGTGTGTCATAATTCCAGCATATACAGGACCAGTGATCACAGTAACCCATTATATGTGTCATACATAGTGTATTGTGTGTCATAATTCCAGCATATACAGGACCAGTTATCACAGTAACCATTATATGTGTCATACATAGTGTATTGTGTGTCATAATTCCAGCATATACAGGACCAGTGATCACAGTGAGCCATTAGATGCAGCAGTAGGTGTATCCTGTCTGAGCAGAATGTATTTATGTTATGGTGCATACACACGATCAGATTTTTCCTTCAGATATGAACGATAACGATTTAAAAATCGTTCAGTCGTTCATATCTGAAGGAAAATCTGACATATCTGACATGCCTGAACGATGGACGATCAACGATGCGCGTTCCCGATGGTCAGATAACGATATCTGACATCTGATGGGTTTGCAGTCAGACTTGGACGATTCCATTCATTTTAATGCAGTCAAAAATCGTTCAATCGTTCAAATAGTTCAAATCGTTCAAAACTTTGGTAAAATCGTTTAATCGTTCAATCGTTCATCTGACAAATCTGACCGTGTGTATGCTCCATTAGATGTAGGCACCATTGCAGAGCATTGGAGCAAGTCCGGGAGCCTGAGGGAGCAGCAGAAGAACTCAGCACTGCCCTGGACATATATGTACATATTGGTCTTATGTACTGGATAGTGTATTATTATACAGCATTAATAATTAACCCTATTGATGGTCTATAGCAGTGCACCCATAACAGTGCATGTTTTCCACATCTCCTAGTTGGTGCACAGGTATAGTTATTATACCCATTGCTGTGTGGGTGTGATCAGTCCTGTGTGGGTGTGATCAGTGCTGTGTGGGTGTGACCAGTGTGGGTGTGACCAGTGCTGTGTGGGTGTGATCAGTGCTGTGTGGGTGTGATCAGTGCTGTGTGGGTGTGACCACTGTTGTGTGGGTGTGACCATTGCTGTGTGGGTGTGATCAGTGCTGTGTGGGTGTGACCAGTGCTGTGTGGGTGTGACCAGTGCTGTATGGGTGTGTCCAGTGCTGTATGGGTGTGTCCAGTGCTGTATGGGTGTGACCAGTGCTGTGTGGGTGTGGACAATGCCTTGTGGGCGTGTACACCCCTACACTATCAGCCCCAGTGTTTCCCTAAGATTTTGTGAAGAAAATACAATTGTAACACTTGATTTATGGCCGCGCCAGCAGTTAGGCATCTGGTCATGATGAAGTCATGTGGTCATGATGAAGGGCCTATTTCTTCCTCAGGGTCCATAGGGCTCTTCAGGGAGACAATGGGGTGTAGGTGGGACCTGGAGGATACACCAACAGCAAAGCTTTTCAATCCCAGGGTGCTCCAGTCCTTCCCCCTACGGTATACCCTGCCCACAGCATGAGGGCAACTCAGTTCCGTTGGTGTCCGGCAGGAGCTGGGTCACCATTGTTATCAGTGGGGCTGCATTAAGCAGCACAAGCTTCTTTTTATGATTTTTTATTTCTAGTGTTTTGACTACTGAGCAGCAGCGCGTTACAGTCCCTCGGACATCTGCGCTGCTGCTCCATCACCCCGTAACAGCACCGTGACACCAAGTCCCGGCTAGGTACTCCCGGCGGGGCTCTGAAGGGAACTAGCTAGCAGACTCCACAGACCCCAGACTGCAGCCTGGAATCCAGGGGACAGGTAAGGCAGACCGCCGCTTGCGGGGGCCCGCGTCTAGTTTACGCAATCTAGCCTCCGGTCTCAGGAGAGGGACCGGAGGCGCTGATGTGGACACTGGTGCGCCCACCACTCCACTAGACCACCAGGGCATTAATATACTGGTGCAGAGGCATATTTAGAGGCCAGGGGACCCGGTGGTTAACATCAGCACGGGGAGAAGGCGCTCTCCCTGCAGCTCAGGGCACCATTCCACGGCAGTCTAGCCATTCCCTGAGCTGCTGCTCCCTCACCCTCCGCGCCCTCAGAGACATGTGGCAGCCATTTTCTGCTTCTCAGGTCTCCGCAAACGCTGGGTCCAGTCTCCCTGTATACCTCTCCCACAGGCCAGGTTATACAGCGCTATATCTTACCAGCCACTGCAGTCTGTGTAGTTGATTTTAGTGACAATTGCGGATATATAGTGTTTTTTTCTCTGCGTTTGTATGTGACTTGTGCTAGCGCTGATCTCTACTTTCTATACGGTCCTCTTATACCTTTCCCTTTATTCTAATTTACTCTGACATACTAAGGTATAGGGAGTTCATTGTACCTCACATCTCCTATATATTTATGAGGGCTGTCACATACTATTTAGTGCGGTTGCACACTACACTGTGCCATATTACACATACTGCAGGGTGCTCACTGCTCTGTATCATACTGTGTATTTTATTATTCTTGTGGCTATGCCTGGCAGAGGAGAGAATAGCAATCAGCCTGATGCTGCTGTTATTATTCTAGCGTTCTGTAAGTCCTGCTCAGCGGGCTTACCCCCAGAGGACCTCATTCAGGATGGTCTTTGTACTAATTGTTACACAGCCTCAGGCATCTCAGTCCCCGGGGGCTCCTTCTCATGACCCACCCTGGGCTGCCTTTTCTCAGGTGCTGGCAAAGATTGCAGACCACTTAACAGTCCCCATGGTAGCCCCCCCTGTGGGATGGCCACAGCAGGTACTCCCTGCAAATCCTTTGCCTCCCCATGGGTAGACATACTGTCTCCCTCAGTACAGAGTTTGGCCAATACCTCTACAGTTTTCAGCAAATGCTGCAATAGGAGAGACCTTTACCTACTAAACGCTGCGTTATCTTCTCAGTCCACCCAGTTATCTGATTCTGCTATATCATCTGGGGAGGCAGAAGACGCAGACCTCTCTCGGGAGACGAGGAGCCACCCCCTAAATTAAATATACCTGCTCTTGGAGAGCTGTTAAATCTATTTTACACATAGAAGAGGAAGAACTCGCTCCTAATTAAAAAACAACCACTTTTTAAATGACAAAAAGTGGTTTTACCAGAGTTCCCTCACTCTGACCAGCAATTATTTTTATCATCATTTATTTCTATGGCAGCAGAAGTGTTCTGCAGCGCCTCACACAGTACATAAACAAATAGGTGACCAGTGACTTACAATACAGGACATGGATAATATACATTACTATATTCACGACCATAACACCCAGATAAGCAACAGAGCAAAGCAACCAAGTGTTAGGTGTCCTAGTGGGGAGTAAGAAGTAGATGAAAGTAGAGAACGGAGAAGTACAAGAGGGTAGAGGGCCCTGCTCACAAGAGCTTACATTCTAAAGGACTATCTGATCACATGAGTGACACTTGGAATATGCCCGGTAAGAAGTTTCAAATTCCAAAATGTTTAACTTCCTTTAACCCTCTTCCAGTTACTGATTGCACTAAATGGGAAGTTCCCCCAGCAGTGGATTCTCATGTAACACGTGTGGTTAGAATGCCACCTTACCGATCCATACTGCAACCTCCTTGAAGGAGACTACAGATAGACGTATAGCTTGTCACAAGTCCATATACTCTGTATCAGGAGATAGATGACCTCTTGCTGTTGGCCAGCTCTCCAGAGATTCCACCATCTGCAGGTAACAATTGCCTTCCTACAAACGCACGGTTGGCTGATCAACTGGATAAAGTCTTCCCTGACATCTTCTCAAAGAATGGTACATTTAGGAGCCCTCTTGGACTCAGAGAATCTTCCTAACAACAGACAAGATCTCATTAATACAACACTGAGTGTGCAAAGTGTCAATTCATGCTGCAATGCAGACATTGGGATTAATGGTGTCCACCTTCAACATGGTGGAGTTCGCTCAGTTTCACATTGGGATCAATGGTGTCTGCCTTCGTCATGGTGGAGTTCGCTCAGTTTCACTCCAGGCCCCTACAACCCCTGATCCTTTCCAGGTGGAACGGGCTACCCCATTTACTTTGATCCCAGACGATGGGCCTGCCCCTGCAGGTTCGCCTGTTCCTAGCCTGGTGGCTACAGACATTCCATTTAGACAAGGGTCGTCCCTTTTGGATCCCGGACTGGGCTCTCCTTACCACGGACACAAGCCTCTGAGGGTGGGGCGCAGTGACCATCCAGCACTCCTTCCAGGGCCCCTGGACCCCAGTCGAGGCAGGGTTATCAATCAATGTCTTGGAACTTCGAGCCATCTACAGAGCTCTCACTCTGGCTCAGGATATTCTTCCGGGCAGGCCAGTACAAGTACAGTCCGACAACGCCACGGCAGTGGCCTACCTCAATCACCAAGGAGGCACTCAAAGTCGGGCAGCATTGGCAGTAGTGTCCAACATTCTCAAATGGACCGAACGCCATATCCCAGCCATCTCCGCGGTATTCATCCCGCGAGTTCTCAATTGGGAAGCCGATTTCCTCAGCCATCACGACTTGCATGCAGGAGAGTGCTCTCTACATCCAGAAGTCTTTCAGTTCCTGGTGGACAAATGGGGTCTGCTGGACACAACAACAAACTTACAGTATATGGAACCAGGACAAGGGACCCCAACGCAGCCTTCGTGGACGCATTGTCAGTGAAATGGTCCTTCCATTTGGCATATCTTTTTCCCTCAATATCCCTGTTTCCTCAAGTTCTTCGAAAGTTCAAGCAGGAAGGGGGCACAGTCCGGTTAATGGCTCCGACTTGGCCCAGACGCCATTGGTACTCTGATCTTCAGTCTCTCCATAGACGTTCCTCTTCAACTTCCTCTTCGAGTAGACTTGTTGACTCAGGGTATATGTTTACATCCGGACCTAGCCCGTCTATCTTTAACGATTTGGCTCCAAAGACATCCCTCCTAACAGCAGACCAGCTGACTGCTGTGCTGCCCGATCGGAGCTCAGCCCCTGCTTTACAATGCCAGATATCTCACCCCTGCCTCTCCAACCATTGCCGCCGCCACCCCCTGCAGCGCTGACCTGGCTGCCAACCTCCCTACATATTACTACACACAGAGAGGTATGTGTGGCCATGTGGCTGTACCTATTACATACAGAGAGGTGGGTAACTATGTGGTTGTACCTATTACACACAGAAAGGTGTGTAGCCACGTGGTACCTATTACATACAGAGAGGTGGGTAACCATGTGGCCGTAACCTATTACACACAGATAGGTGTGTGGCCACGTGGCTGTACCTATTAGACACAGAGGTCTGTAGCCACGTGGACGTACCTATTACACACAGAGAGGTGTGTAGCCACATGGATATACCTATTAGATACAGAGCAGAGAGTAGCCATGTGGCAGTAACCTATTACACACAGAGAGGTGTGTGTGGCCACGTGGCTGTACATATTACATACAGAGAGGTGTGTAGCCACGTGGCTGTACGTATGACACACAGAGAGGTGTGTAGCCATGTGGCTGTACATATTACATACAGAGAGGTGTGTGGCCATGTGGCCGTATCTATTACACACAGAGAGGTGTGTGGCCACGTGGCTGTACATATTACATACAGAGATCAGTGTAGCCACGTGGCTGTACATATTACACACAGAGAGGTGTGTGGCCATGTGGCTGTACATATTACATACAGAGAGGTGTGTGGCCACGTGGATGTACCTATTACACACAGAGAGGTGTGTAGCCATGTGGATATACCTATCAGATACATAGCCACATGGACGTACCTATTACACACAGAGAGGAGTGTGGCCACGTGGCTTTGAATATTACATACAGAGAGGAGTGTGGCCACGTGGCTGTACATATTAAATACAGAGAGGTGTGTAGCCACGTGGCTGTACATATTACATACAGAGAGGTGTGTAGGGCCCATGTGACTGTACATATTACATACAGAGAGGTGTGTAGGGTCCATGTGGCTGTACATATTACACACAGAGAGGTGTGTAGGGCCCATGTGGCTATTACATACAGAGGTGTGTAGGGCCCATGTGACTGTACATATTACATAGAGAGAGGTGTGTAGGGCCCATGTGACTGTACATATTACATACAGAGAGGTGTGTAGGGTCCATGTGGCTGTACATATTACACACAGAGAGGTGTGTAGGGCCCATGTGGCTATTACATACAGAGGTGTGTAGGGCCCATGTGACTGTACATATTACATAGAGAGAGGTGTGTAGGGCCCATGTGGCTGTACATATTACATACAGAGAGGTGTATGTGTGTGTAGGGCCCATGTGGCTGTACATATTACATAGAGAGAGGTGTGTAGGGCTCATGTGGCTGTACATATTACATAGAGAGAGGTGTGTAGGGCCAATGTGGCTGTACATATTACATACAGAGGTGTGTAGGGCCCATGTGACTGTACATATTACATACAGAGAGGTGTGTAGGGCCCATGTGGCTGTACATATTACATACAGAGAGGTGTGTAGGGCCCATGTGACTGTACATATTACATACAGAGAGGTGTGTAGGGCCCATGTGGCTGTACATATTACATACAGAGAGGTGTGTAGGGCCCATGTGACTGTACATATTACATACAGAGAGATGTGTAGGGCCCATGTGGCTGTACATATTACATACAGAGAGGTGTGTAGGGCCCATGTGACTGTACATATTACATACAGAGGTGTGTAGGGCCCATGTCGCTGTATATATTACATACAGAGGTGTGTAGGGCCCATGTGGCTGTACATATTACATACAGAGAGGTGTGTAGGGCCCATGTGGCTGTACATATTACATAGAGAGGTGTGTAGGGCCCATGTGGCTGTACATATTACATAGAGAGAGGTGTGTAGGGCCCATGTGGCTATTACATACAGAGGTGTGTAGGGCCCATGTGGCTGTACATATTACATACAGAGAGGTGTGTAGGGCCCATGTGGCTGTACATATTACATACAGAGGTGTGTAGGGCCCATGTGGCTGTACACATTACATAGAGAGAGGTGTGTAGGGCCCATGTGGCTGTACATATTACATACAGAGTTGTGTAGGGCCCATGTGGCTGTACATATTACATAGAGAGAGGTGTGTAGGGCCCATGTGGCTGTACATATTACATAGAGAGAGGTGTGTAGGGCCCATGTGGCTGTACATATTACATAGAGAGGTGTGTAGGGCCCATGTGGCTGTACATATTACATAGAGAGGTGTGTAGGGCCCATGTGGCTGTACATATTACATAGAGAGGTGTGTAGGGCCCATGTGGCTGTACATATTACATAGAGAGGTGTGTAGGGCCCATGTGGCTGTACATATTACATAGAGAGGTGTGTAGGGCCCATGTGGCTGTACATATTACATAGAGAGGTGTGTAGGGCCCATGTGGTTATTACATACAGAGGTGTGTAGGTCCCATGTGGCTGTACATATTACATACAGAGGTGTGTAGGGCCCATGTGGCTGTACATATTACATAGAGAGAGGTGTGTAGGGCCCATGTGGCTGTACATATTACATAGAGAGAGGTGTGTAGGGCCCATGTGGCTGTACATATTACATAGAGAGGTGTGTAGGGCCCATGTGACTGTACAGATTACACACGAAGAGGGCAAAGCGTGACATATTACTGTGAACACTACATAATACACATATATGTACGTATTGCACATGTATGTAGTTGTACTACTCTATCTAGCACACAGTGCCGCCAAGAACGCGTCCGGTCACCACGGCAACCGCCCTCACACCTATAGCGCCTCTCATACCCTACCACGTGACCAGCGCTGTCTCCCCGCCCACACAGCAACTGACAGGCGCCAGGCCGCCGTCTCCTGGCAACCAGAG